>PVJH01016756.1:0-49986 GCA_004026705.1 Nesogale talazaci | reverse complement strand
GAGTGGCTGACATAATAAGGCCTGTGCCGAGGGCAGCAAGCTGGTGGGATAGGAAAGCACCTCTCTTGGCAGGCTCATTGTACCTCTTGGAAAACCTTCATGCAAGGCAGTGTTTCAGTGCTGCCACACTCGGCGATTCTGCCCATTCTTGAGGCACAATAATACTGTGAAGCTTTCTTAAAAACAAACACATTTTAAAAAACAAACCAGTCAAACTCCCTTTGGAACTTAAAAAGTCCTATTTGAAAAACTGGAAAAGTGAAGTACTGTGTGATTCCCCCTCCAAAAGATGTCTGCTAAATCAGCTCCAATTTTACGTTTCTTTTCCTTTTACAGGGTTTAAAACAGATGCTGTTGAGGATATATAGTTGTAGTTCCAAATGCTTTACAAGATTGTACCAGGCATCACCGTTTGGTCATGCTCACCTTCTAGAGATTTCAAACGATTCCAGACTGTGAACAGTGCGTCAGACCAGATTCTGAAGGGATGGGAATCCTTCATTCTGAGTGTGCTATCGATTTGCGTGGATGATAAGAAAGCGCCTCAGAGACGAGCCGCTTTTAAAAGTTCGCCCTCTCCTTCAGGTGCCTTGCCTTGCCTAATTGAAGGAGTTTATTGGCTGGCTGTTGTTGTTCTTGTTGTCAGGTGCACATTGATTTGGTTCCGACTCAGAGGGAGCCTCTCGATGAACACCGCCCTCACAATTGTTCTTAGGTTGAACCCATTGTTTCAGCCACGGTGTCAACCCAGCGTGTGGACGGTCTTCCTCTGCATCTGTCCCCCACCACTTCCTCCAAGGACTGGCCTCTCCTGATAGCCCACCTAAAGTACGTGAGACAAAGAAGTCTTGTCACCCTTGGAGCATTCTGGAACCTTCTTCTAAGGAGGTTTGCTTATTTCCTTGGCAGCCCATGGTACTTTCAAGATTCCTCACCAGCCCCATTCAAATGCATCGATTCCTCGTCAGTGTTCCTTATGTAAAGTCCAACAGTCACATGTTTCGGAGGCGACCGAAAATATTATGGCTCAAAGTATCATCCTTGCTCTGCGATTCTTTAAAGTAGTCTTGCACTCTGATTTCTTGATTGCTGCTTCCAGAAACACTGATTGTGAATACAAGCGAGATGAAATCCTTGACAACTTTAATTTTTCCTCCACTCCCATGGGGCCGGTTGTGAAGACTGTGGTTGTGCTTACTTTTGAGTGGTAATCGATACTGAATTCTGCCATCCTTGATCTTCATCAGCAAACGCGTCAAGTCTTGGTCACCTTCAGCAAGCAAGGTTGCACCATTTGCATATTGTAGGGTGTTACTATGCCTTCCTCCAATCCCGCTCTTTTCTACTTCAGTATGCAAATCAAGAAATAAACGCAAACACCTAAGCATAGTTTAAGTTAAATGAAAGGTTTTCATTTTTTTAAAAGAAGAATGCATTCAATAGGATAGCACATGTGTATGTTATAAACATATAAGACAGCACAGCATCGTCCATCGGTTCCTGCGTCTTCGACTAGGGGAAGTAAGAGGATGTGCTCTGAACTCTGGCAGTGGTTCCCCGTGAGGAGAATCGGAAGGAGATAGGATTAAGGACTGAAGACTGTGGACTGGCTTCAACATCGCCTGGAATCTTTTATACTCATACTACAAATAGTTGAAGTTGGGGAGGTGGGGGGAATTTGGCAAAGAATTCTGGTGATGGGTCCCAGGACCCACAAGATGATGGTTTTAACTGACTTCTTGGAATTGTATGTGTGAAAAATGTTGACCTGGGAGACGCTGTGATTCATATTTTGATCACAATAAAAAAGCATTCCTATGTATTTCTAAAGAGCATTTTTAGAAAACTTTAAAGCCTAATATGCAAAAGATCCTACACTTCAATTCTGTAAGCAAAAAAGCAGGCACATATTGATGCCCACTTGGAGAATGTTCAAACAAAGCATGCCATATCTGTGCAGTGATGATCTGCTTGAACAATCCATGACATGACACCTGATTTCTAACCACGGGCCACTGAATGAACACTTCACATCTCTAACAACATCTCATTAAATCGTGGTCTTGAAGAAAGTAGTTGACAGGCTAGGGCAATCAGACTTTCATAGGCAAAACAACACAAAAAATGGACCTCAACTTGAACTTCAACTTCACACAAAAATTAACTTTAAATGAGTTATAGACTTACTTATAGTATATAGGATTATAACCCTTCTAGGGAAAAATAAGAGACAAACGTCATGGCCTGTGGTTAGGTGAAGTGTTTTTTGACATGTCACTGAAAACACCATTGGTAAGAGAAAAAAATTGAGAACTTGGGCTTCGTGAAAATGAAAAACATTTTGCTGTGCGGCAGATCCTCTCAAGGAGAAAAACAACCATCTCAAGAGGTAATGTGCAGTGTGATCTCATTTATAGGAACCTCACTCTCTTTCGTTTAAGGAACATTCTGGTTATTTTGCAGCAGATTTTCCCAATGCAATCCGCCCTTTGAATTCTTACTGGCTTCAACATGTTTTCTTGGACACTGATGGTTGAGCCAAGTGCCATGAATTCCTTGACAACTTCAGCTTCTTCAACACTGCAAACTTGGTTGACTTGCAGAAGATCCCGCGTGCGTGCACGCGGGTACACACACACACACATACACACACACACACTATCACTGCCATCAAGTTGGTGCCAACTCATAGTGGTCCAGACAGGTGAGAACTGTCCCTGTGAGTTTCTGAGACTATGACTCTACTGGGAGTAGAGAAGTCCATCATTCTCACCATGACCTTGAAGTTAGCAACCCAACGGGCAACCACGACCCCACCCGGACTTCCTAACCACTATTTCTGGCTTTGATAGATTACCCTAATTATATTCTAATATCTTTGGGGGCAATATGGATGAAGGGTACGTGAGGCTCCTCTGTACTATTTTTGAAACTAGCCCGAGTCTTTAACAATTTCAAAGTACAGCAAGGGATAAGAGAAAAGCCCCAATAGTTGAGAGCATCACGACAAGGTGGCAGGCTCCGGGGCATTTGTTACAGTATTTTCTGCACTTTTTGGAACTATTTCTCAGAATTCAAATAAATGCCATGGGAAGGCCTCTCACCCTCCATCACCCCCAGCAGTTGATTAAAGACTTGCCTAGGTGTCCAGGCTCCTCACAACCTCAACATCACACCGCAGGGAGCACTCATGGAAGCTATTACTACTTACTTAATTTGCTTTGAGAGCAAAGAGAGAAATTGCAGGGGTAATTTTATTATATGATGCTTGTTCTTTTATTTTTTTTTTGGCTTGTTATTTTCTTATGTCAAGGATGGTGCAGGGCATGGAAATGGTCATGAAGAATATGCTTAGGGTGCGTCAATGATGATAACAGTTGTCATTACTCAAAATGGAAGCAAAATGTCCTTTAAGGGGAATAGGAAGATCCATCCATCCAATGGTCTATTCAAACAAACCAACTCACTGCTATCAAGTCAATGTGCTGGCTCACATTGACCCTTTAGGGCAGGGTAGATAAACCCTAATAAATTTTTTTTTAATTTAGGCATCACTGCCCTGGTGGTGGGAGTAGGAGGCCCAGACTTTGCTCCTGTGAGCGGGAATTGAACCTCCGTCCCAGTGGGCTGCAGTCCAGTGCACAACCACTACGCCACCGGGGCTCAGCACGCCACCGGGGCTCAGCCCTAATGAATTTTTGAGACTGTAACTGACTTACAGCATTAGAAAGTTGTGTCTTTCTCCTTCAGAGAGGCTGGTGGCTTTGAACTGTCAACACTGAGGTTAGCAGTCCAGCTGCAACCACTATACCACCAGGCCAGAATTTTCTGGAGTTCCCTTGTTACCCTCACATTGAAATGAAAAAAAGAATAATTGTTGAAGCAGGAGATTTCTATTATCTCCAGTAAAATAAATGCTACATTTGATAGCACCTTTTAGAATCCACTTTGTTGCCATGGAGACAAAAGAGATGCTACATGTTTCTGAAAAAGAGGGAGAGAAGCAGAGAGACTTGAGAGAGGTAGGTGGGAGGTGCTGGGAGGCAGGAGTGACCTTCCATCAGTTGGAACATTGAAGCAGAACAGAGAGGGGAACTCCAGAGCAAGGCATCTCCATAGAAGGTGTCAACACCAAGATATGATCTCTAGACGTCACTGGGTTGTACCAGGTTTTGCTAGTCTACGAGCATAACCTCAATCCCAGAAGATCTGAGTCTTCACACTCCAACCTGAATCACTCCACCAAATACTCCTGGGACTCCCTTCCCAGGCAGCCTCATGTGAGGTTAAGCCAAAAAGAATTGCAACTGGGGTTCCAGTTTGTGCGCACATGGGTTTATTTTGAACGCAACATGGTTAAGCATCTCTGTCTATAATCAGTCCACCACTTGTCTGTCCATCAGTTGGTCGTACTCCGGTGGCTTGTGTGTTGCGGGGATGCTGGGTGCTATGCCACTGGTATTCCAAATACTAGTCGGGTCACCCAAAGTGAACAGGCTTAAGCAGAGGTTCCAGACTAAGAATAGACTCCAAAGAAGGAATGGGCTGTCCATTTTTGAGGGATTAACTGCTGAAAAGCTCATAGATATCAGCAAAACATTGTCTCATTCTGAAAACCAAATGAATCGCTGAAGGACATTGTCAGAGAGAGTGGCAGAGGATGAGCCCCTGGGCTCGGAAGGCTTCCAAACAGGACTGAGGAAGAGCTGCCTGCTGAGGGTAGAGGCAGGGTCCCAAGGATGGGGATGGAGTAGCATCTTTGGGACCTTCCTTTGCTGCTGGGGCATGACTCCAAGTGAAATGACACAGCTGCAAGCATCCATTCCTAATTGGAACTTATGGACTATACGAAGGGCGAATCTAGGAAAACGAGAAGTCATAAAAAAAGAAATGGAATACATGAAGACCAATACTCCTGGCACACATGAGTCAAAATGGAGTGGTATTGGCCCTTTTGAATCAGAAGATCACATGGTTCACTATGGCGGAACTGGGGTCACATTCATTGTCAAAAGGACATTTCAAGATCTCTCTTGAAGCACCATGTTGCCTATGATAGGATAATATCTAGCTTCACATAAGGAAATTCATTCAGTACATTATGACTCAAATGTATGCACCAACCACTAAAGATAGTGAGGCAGAAATTGAAGAACTCTACCTAATTCTCCGCCTGAAATTGATTAAGTGTGCACTCAGCATGCCTTGACAGTTATTGGTGGTTGAAAGTTGGAGACAAAGAGAAAGGGACATGACTTGGGAAAATATGTCCTTGGTGATAGAAACGAAGCTGGAGATCTCTTGTGATAGAAATCTGCAAGATCAATGACTTCTTCATCATAATTGCCTTTTCCCAACAACACAAAAGGCACACACATGGTTTTCTCCAAATAGAACATACAGAAATCGAACTGACCGCATCTGTGGGATGAGATTATGAAGAAGCTCAGCAGGCAAGTGGCTGAGTGTGTAATAGGTAAGTCCAGGTTGAAGTGGAAGAAAATTCAGACAAGTTCACAAGTACCAAAATATGACTTTGAGTCTATCCCACCTGAATTTTGAGGATACCTCCAGGACAAATTTGATACATTGAACACTAATGACGTCACACCTGAGGAGCTATGGAAGGGCATTACAAACATTCATTCATGAAGGAAGTGAAAGGTCACTGAGGAGACAAGAAAGGGAGAAAAGATTAAAGAGAATGTCAGAGGAGCCTTTGAAACTTGCTCTTCATTGGAGAGCAGTTAAGGCCAATGAAAACATGGTGAAGTCAAAGGGCTGAAAATTTCAAAGGGCAGCTCCAGAAGATAAAGTAAAATATTATAATGAAATCTACAAAGACATACAGTTAGGAAAATCAAAAGGGAAGAACAAGCACAGCATAACTTAAACTGAAAACTCTAGAAAAAAAAATTCACTACTGGAGTTGCAATCTTGAAAGAGTCTCTGGACAAACTATTGAATACTGAAGGAAGCATCCAAAGCGAATGCTAAGAACGCATAGAATCACATACAAAACAAGAGCTAGTCAACCTGTAACCATTTCAACTGGTAGCATATGATCAAGAAGCAACGGTACTGAAGGAAGAAGTCCAAGTTGCACTGAGAGGCATAAACCAAAAACCAGGTTCCAGGATTTGATGGAATACCAATCAAAATGTTCCACAAGCTGATGAAGCACTGGAAGCACTCACTCATCTCTGCCAAAGAATTTGGAAGACAACTACTTGGCCAACTGAAAGTGGCAGAGATCCACTTGTCTTCCGTATAACTCTGCTGTCCCTGATCACCACTCCTGGATGCTGGCTATTTCACCCCCCAACCAGCCGGCTGCATTTTCCCCTCACGCCCACGGGGGAAGCTCCTGTCAATGGCCAGGTGTTTGAGGGCTCCCCATACCAAGGGTCTGGAATTGTAGGGATGCGCTTCTATCCCCCTCTGTGTGTGTAGGTTCCCACATCATGGTGGGGATGGCCAGGGGACAGAGGCTCAACCCCACCCTGAGTCTGTCACCTCGGCTCCTGCTGCCTCCAGACTCAGTCTCTTCGTCAGGCCCAGCCTCTCAAAGCTCTTCATCCATGAGGATGTATTTTCTCTCTGAAACATCCTGGTCTTTGCAGGGGGTCTTCCTTCAGGGACTCCTTTCTAGGCCAGTAGGGAAGGACAAGGAGGTGAACAACCACTTGGAACTAGATTAGAATTTCCTCCCCCTGGGGCTCTTGGGTCTCATGTACTTTGGACAAGACAGGTTTATTTTACTTTTTAGTGCATAGTATCTTGTCTGGGAAAGTAAAGCCCCTATAGGAAGGCACTCATTTCTTCCAAATTAAAAGCTCTCACTCCAAGGAGTCACCCTAGCAGAAGCCAAAGAAGCTCTGAGGAACACAGGTGCCATGGAGAGCACTTCTTCCTGACCTGCCCACCACCTCCTAGATCTGGCCCCAGCCCACCAGTCGTAGAAGAACAATTCTCTCCAGAGACAGATTCAGTCAGAAGGACACTCTCAAGCATGGCCTCACTCTCAGAGGCCCCGAGAAACCCAGGTCTCAGGACACCACACAGTATGATTTGCATTGCCTTCAGAGGCTTAAGAAATTATTTGACTTGTGGTAGGGTGTATTTGCTTAGTTTTGTTTCATGAAGGACCATACATTTGTATGAAGTTATGTGCCTTCTCGAACCCCAAGCTCTTTAGATATTTCTAGCAAGTGTGGGTTTATAATATGTGTTCTGATTTACCATATACATTGCTTTAGTGACAATTTATTAAACCTTAAGGATTATCACTGCTGGGGTTAAACATTGACAAGAAGGATTCTAATTTACACACCATTTCCTTCAGCTCGTGTGTTCGTGTAAGGCTCAACGTGCCACTAATCACAAGTATAGCATAAAACAAATTTAACTGCATGCAACAACTGCCAACAGCTATACCAACAGCAGCATTTGGCAATAAACATTTGAACTGAAAGGTTGCTTTTCTTCATTGGCTGAGACTAGAAGGTCTATTGAGGCCCTACCCTAAGTTATGGTGGGAGTCGTGGGAGTATGGGGTGGGAGGGGAAGATGGTAGGACGCAGAAGGCTGGGGCTGGCTTTCACTTTGAAGGCGTGTCTTAGAAGTGAAGATAGCCCTGCTTGACCTTGGCCACTTTGAGCATGGCCTCAGGAAAGACCAGTTGATGATAAAGGGCATGGGGTTTGACAAAGGATCACAGAAATGGGGTGGTCAGCCCTCATTGAGATGGACTGATGAACCGGCCACAGCAATGGGCTCGAATCAATGATCATGAAGACAACAGTGCTTCCTGCTGTTCTACGGGAGGTCACCATGAGCTGGGGCAGAGTTGACCACAACTAACAACAATCACACACATGTGGGGTGGGGGACTCAGAAAGCTCATGGAAAAGCAGAATGAAAAGACAATGGGGTTTCCCCAGACTTGAAGAGTGACTAAGAGCCAAAGTCTAGGGGGAGCGGGGAAGACCACAAGTCTCTGTCCATCCAGCAAGCCCAATCTCATTCATGATTTTCTGTTTTATTTCACCCTTTTCTTCCACTCTATCCAAAGCCCACCAATATGATCCCTTTGTTGAACATAACAACTGATGCTCTGCTCTGTGAATCTCTAACAAGTTCATCATAATGTTTTTCAAATAGAAGATTTTCATGAGCTTTTTGAAGCCCCCTTGTAGAGATGACTAATTTCTTGCCCAATGGTCTGGGATGGTGGAAGACTGGTTGAAAGGGAGGGGACATTTGCCCTCTTACCCTTCTCATTGCTGCCTGGAGTGTGGACAAGCTGGTGGGTACCTGGGTGAGCCCCCGGAAGTGTGAGGCTACCTTGAGGATGGAAACCACAAGTGGAGGAGAAAGGTTGATCCTGGAGTCCCACTGATCACGAAGCTGCCACTCCAGAACCTCGTGGCCCACATCTGTCCTATGAAGCGAGGAACACACTCTTCCTCTCATGCAGAAGCCATCGTCTTCTGGGACTTTGAATTATGTGCAGTCCACTACTCTGCTGACCAGTAAGGTGGATTCTGAAGAGATCCACATGCACAGCTGGAGAGATTTTTATTTCTTCTCTGCTCTGCCCCTTCATTGAAGAAGGAGCTCCTGGTTATACCCTTTTCTAAGAAAACCTTCTGTTTCTATTTTTATTTTTCTCATCCATCTGATCTTCAGAGGGTAGCAATTATGAAGATCTACTGAATTTAATTTTCAGGATCTTCTCCCAATTGCTGAACAATCTTATCACAGAAAGCACAGAACATCGTTTGGACCAGGCTGGAGGGGAAGCAGAGGTGAGAAGCCAGCTCAGTGAGCACAGACAGAGAGATCAGCAGGGAGGAGGTGGGACTTTGTCATATACATGGTAATTGGCTATCTGTGTAAAGTTACAGACACCCCAGGGACAGGTGGCCTTGTTGACAGCTGTCAGTTGGTTTGCTCCTGTAGGCAGAGCTCTACTTCAAGGGCTGACACTCACTTTATTTCTGAACATGATAACCCAACCATCACTCAAACTTGAAGGACGAGAGATAAGCTGGTAGACGGAAAAGCTCCTGCTTGACTGAGAAGCTGATTTTATTCATTGATAAGGGTTTTGTTTGTGGCCCCCCCACCCCCTCTTTATTTTGTTGTTTTTATTCCTTAGAGCTTTTTTGCCTTGGTCCCTGGTTGAAGGAACCATGTGAAGAAGCATATTCAATTGGCATCAGCGGTGGTGGCAGGCCAGGAAGCACTCAGGGAGTCCCAATGCTTAAAATCACTTACTTAGCATCAGGTGTATCAGTTTTCTTTGTCACAAAAACCCCCTTTCTTTTCAGCTCTGCCATTTGGGGGAATCTATTGGTTTAGAAATTCAAACGCCTCCAGGCGCTATTTTATTTGAAAAATTACTTGTATATTTCTGGGATACACCAGAGACACGTGTTATTATAGACAAGTAAGAAAACTCAGACTAGTAAAGACAATGCCACACAGCAAAGCAAAACCACTGCTAAGCCCACCGTGACTGGGCGCCTCCTCCTAACCACTGTCACACTGTGTGGTGGGCACGTGAGTGTTCACCATCAAGACAGAGGAGAAGAACTATGAAAGCAGTAGTGAACGAAGAGAAAAACAGCCTTGATGGATGTCGTCAGAGGAACATTCTTGAAAAAGGACCAATGATACAAGTACATCAATAGACATACTCATCTTGGGGGGAGTAAAGGGGAATGTGCTCAGCTGCTAACCCATCACAGTTCATACCCGTCAGCTGCCGTGCAGGAGGAAAGACCTGGCGGTCTACCTGTGCCTGCAGAGAGTCCAGCCCAGGAAACCCCGTGGCACAGCCCTGGTCTGTTCGAGAGGGTCATGACGAGCAGACATCTACTGGACAGCGCACGGTGGATATCTAAGAATGTTGCCAGGATATCTGGAAACACGTCTAGATGCATGTGGAGGAGGCACACTGCGTGCATGTGAGTGCACGCGGAAGAAGAGTAACACTGGAAATGAAGAACCTACCCCGTGTAATCTTGCCTTGACTGGTATAAGCAATGAAGTACTGACCACAAGGTCAGCAGTTCGAAACTACCAGCTGTGCCAGGGGGAAGTGATGAGGCTTTCAACTACCGACGATTAGCAGTCTGGGAAGCTCACAGGGACAGCTCTCCTCTGTCCTCTGAGTCAGCCTCGACTCCATGGCAGGAATTTTCAACGCACCGCTAGGCGGAGGTCTCCGGTGTGGTCCTGTGACCCTCGGGTGGGTGAGGGTCCCTAGTCTGGAGGTCGGGGACAGCAGCAGTCCAGGGAGTGGCTCGTTCACACAGACTCTGATGAACCTTGGGACGCTATTGTCGTTTCATGCCGCACGACACGGAAACCCTTATCTTCAACCTCCTACCCAACATTCCGATTTGTCACGAGCAATGAAATGACAGACTGGACTCCGGAAGCATTTGCAGCCTTTTTTTTTAATTCCAAACATGTATTTTCGTAAACCTGGCATTTCCCAAACAGTGCAAGTGAACTAGAAGTGGCTGCACAGCCTCTAACACACGTGAGGTGGTGAGGAGGGGCCGTCCTCCCCCCAGAATTCCCTTCAGGGACCGTACATGGGCGCAGCAGTACAATTCAGAAAGTGGAGGCAGCGTGGGTGGCCTGCCATGCAAGGCATCACTCGGGAAGCTTTTAAACTCACTCTGTCAGTCACACCATGCACATTAGGTTTTCAAAAAAATCCTACCAGGCGGAAATCTTGATCCCTGTGCTACGAAGCCTGGCGCCCCTTACAGGGCCATGCTTATTCTGCCCCCCTCCTGTGTTGACTCAGCAGGCAGTCTTAGAAAGTTCATTTCGGCCCCACCGGCCTGGAGCCCCCTTCCACCAGGGTCTGCTTCAGAAGCATATCCCTCCCTGTGAACAGGATGACTCTGCGCATCTGAGCAGCACATTGTCCTCTGCCCTGTGTGCTTGGAGAATTTCTGAAAGGCACTGGCTGGCTGCCATCTCTGCTAAAGTGGCTCCCCTCCTCCTAAGACTCCCCATAACAAGCATTTGTAGCACCTCTAAATCTCAGGGGTTCACCTGTGATTGCTCTTACCTGGCCATGATGCTGCCACCCAGAGTAACAACAGCAGCATCCACTTGAGAAACAAAATGACTTGGTGACACAGGTAGCTAAGGGTATACACATCACCTGGGGCGGGAGTGGGGTGCGTGGGGGGTGGCCCGCTGAAAATGGACCCCAGATGGTCACCCCTGCCGCAGCACAGGGACGGTGAGGTCCATCTGATTGGGTCAGGGGCACTCCCTGCCCAGGCTGGGTCCTGCAAAGGTCATCAAATGCCCGTATCCCATTTCCTAGAGAACTGCCCACTAACTTCCGTGACCAGTGACAGGGAGGCGCGTCTAGGAGCACACGATTGCAAAGGGACCCTGCCCGCTGGACCTGACTCCTAAAATGTCAGGGCTTCCTCTTTGGGAAGGGTCCCCCGCCTCATTCTGTGGGGAATCCTCACTCTCTCCACCACCGAGGACGGTAAGCAGGAGGAGATTGTGGGTTTATCTTTTGTTTCTGTCCCAAGGGCTTTGTTTTACTCCACATTGACCAAGAGCCTTTGCAGGTTGAAAGTCTCCGGATTTTTTGGCCGCCGGCTAAAGCCTTACTGAGTCTCACACCATGAGGGCGGAGATGGGCAGCAACAACGCCCTCTGAGACATGAGCAGGATGGACTCCGCAGCAGCACAGGGAGGGTGAGTGCCAGACGACTACCCCGTGGGACTTTACAGGAATATTCCGGAGAGGCAGCACAGACAAACCAACTTACGGCCACTACTCGTTGGACTGCTGACCGAGTGCTTCCCAACGGGGGCCCAGCTGGTGAGGCTGCCTGAGCAGAGGGCCCCAGAGATAAGCCTGCGGCCCCTGTCCACCTTGCCACCCAGAGGAGTCAGGGCCACGTCCCTGTGGCCGCTCACATGACCCAGCACCATCAGGCCATCCAAGGCACCATCTCTCTCACAAGCGGGCTCTGGGGTGGCCACCATCTGCGCTGGATGGTGCCAGGTACAGCCAGTTTTCTTCAGGGCTGTCTCGGTGGGCCGGCCAATCACCTTTCTACTCGGTCCCCGATTGACCTGCCCCTCCCGGTTTGTGCCCATCAATGCAGTTAGTCCAGGCTGATGCTGGGGCTTTCCTGGGCCGAGGGATCTGCAACAATTTCCGGCAGGAACACATGGCAGGGTTAACAGGAGAGAAGTGAAGAAAAGCTGCAAAGGTGGGGGGTGGAGGGAGCGAAAGACACCCACACCCTCTTCTGGGAGGAGGAGGTGTTGACCTGATCTTGAAGGTCCTGGTCTGCAAAGACCCTACAGAACTCAACTCAAAATGCGGAAACAAAGGTGTCCAGGATTGCCCAGCAGCCATTGTGGTGTGTCTGTTATTCCAGGGGAAAAGGTGCCCTGAGGAGAACTTCCAGTCCCAGGACGGCGGGGCCTGGCATCGAGCAGGCTGCTGCTCCCCGTGACGCAACCCACCCCAAAGCTCCTTTTTTATTGTTTTTGGGAAAATGTGACATCTAAAGGATGGCCTTTCTTGTTTTGCCTCTGTCTTGGGGTTCTTCGTGCCACCCCCCTCGGTGAGAAGGAGCACCCCGACCTCACCTGTCCCCTCTGAGGCTGAGTTCTGAGTCGATCCACAACAGTCACAGGCCGCCAGCCGGCTACAAACCAAACTCTGAGCCTCAAGTGGATTCCTCGCAGCCCGGGAGGACCGGGCCATGTGGACTCTGTGGGTTTCTGAGACTGTCACTCTGTACAGAAGCAGAACACCTGGCGGAGCCCCTGCGGGTCTTGCACCGCTGACTTGTCAGTTAGCAGCCCCATGCGTTACCATGACGATGACACCGGGCTCCTCTTCCAGCAGATAGCACCTGGTGACGAAGGCCCTCCCTCTATGAGGGTCCTTGAGCTCGGTCCTCGTTCCTGGCCTGTGAGAGGGGCTCCAGCAGGCCGGCATGAGCCACAAGCGTCTCTCTGGGACTCGAAGACCAATGTCCCCTCCCTCAGTCGATGGTGTGCAGGCAGGGTTGAGCACGTCACCTCCATCACCCCGCCACCCTTTTACGATGTCACCCGGCACTCAAAACTGGGGAAGGCCAGGGCAGGAGCTAGTCAGCGGGGCCACTCAGAGGACTTGGCCATCAGAAGCCATCATTCTGCATCCATCTGACAGGGGCTGGGTGTGTGTGTGTGGGGAGGGGGGGAGGGGTGGGGAGGTGGCCAGTGCTCTGCCCAGACCCATGGGCACCACTCTGCACCCTCTGTGTGCCTCCCCAGGTGGGGGTGCCCCCTGCAGCTCTTCTCTCAGGGCTTGGGTTAACTAGGAGAGCTAGCTGTGTTGCCTGCAGGCGCTGAGGGCAGTGCCTCTTCCACAGGCCCAAGTGCAGCAGCAGAAAGCTCCCCTTTCTTGACTTGGCCCCCTCCAGAGCGTGCTGTGGGACCAGGCTGAACTGCCCTCCTCTGCAGGGTTTCCCTGAGAATGCAGCCTGCCTGGATCCCTCCGCCCCCCTTCTCTTACTGGACGCTCTGTGGTTTGTATCTGGGAAACACCATCCCAAACCCTTAAAAACACTGAATGTCGAACGGTTGTCTCCAGAGAGGAAGCTAGAGTTCCCATGAGCAAGGTGAGCATGCCGAGGGGGCTAGTGGAGAATGAACAAGGGGCCCTGGGGGTACCACTGAGTCACCATCGGACTGCTAACTGAAAGGCCGGCAATTCAAATGCACCAGCCGCTGCACAAGAGAAAGGTGAGGCAGCCTGCCCTGTTAAGATTGACAGCCTCGGAAATCCCACCTGAGGTCACTGTGAGTCAGAATCAACCATGGCCATGGGTTTGGCTGGTCCAGTTAAGCGTGAGGCTCTCACTCCGACTGCTGAGGGAAAGACTGGACTCCACCCAGGGACCTTGAGAGAGGAAACACTGAGTCCTCGGTTCCCTGAGAGACCCTGGGGAGCAGTGCTGCTCTGTCTCAGGGGTTGCTGGGAGTTGAGATCCAGTTGATGATGCCCCACGGCCACCAGCGCTTCAAGTCACCCTGAAAAGGCATTCACTACAGGGCTCTGCTTGGCCGAAGCTGGACTCTCAAGCATGACATCCAGGTAAGATGGCCATCTGGTGGTTTACCAGACGGCCTGCTGGGATGGCTCGGAGCTTCTGGCGGTGACTGTGAGTGGCAGGCAGGTGAGTGGTGTCGGCTGCAGACAGGGGTCCCAGAACAGGTGTGCGAGGAACCTGGTTTTCCCATCCAAACTCTTGCTGGGCATCTTCCCCGGTGAGCAAGGTACTGTGAGACCCCAAGGCTGCTTCCCTAGCGCACGGCATCAACCAGCTGGACTCCAGGCCACCACGACTCAGGGGTCTCGCAACGGCCACAGTTCAGAGAGAGGCTGGTGGCCTCACGACACACTTTCTCCACCCTCTCTCATCGGCCGCGTCTTTTTTAACAGCAAGTTCCACAGTACAATAAAGTCTGGGTCTTCTTCTCATCTCCTTTTAAACTCCGTGAAGCGTGGACAGGTATTTCCAAGAGTTTGGGTCAGCTATCAGTGCTTGAGTGACTTTACATAACTGTTTAATAGAAACCATAGAACATCGATACAAATATAAAGATGTCATCAGTATAAAAGGCTTATATTTATAAAAATATTTTAGGCAACAGCTTTCCCCTGAGGGTGGACCTCGTGGCTTCCATAAATATTGCTCAGCAGCCCGTCACGCGTTGCTCGGACAGGAAGTGGTCCTGGCTCCAGTCTGTCTGGTGACCTGGCCGAAGCTGCAGCGGGTGGGCAGGCGGGCGGTGGCCTCGGGCTGGGCCAGGATCCCAGGAGGGAGAGGACAGCATCAGTGGGGCCTCCGAAAAATCTGGAGAAGATTCTTTCTTCCAAATATGGAAGATACAAAGACCAAGGCCGGCGGGCGAGGGCTGAGTCAGGCCACGGGGGCGGCGAGGTCACTGGTTTTTCTGGACCCAGTCCCAACTGTCCTCGTTCTCTTTTCGGCTCTTCTCCGCCTCGATGATCTCTTTGTATCTTCGCCGGAAGAAGCCCATCTGAAAGGCAGGAAGAGGACAGGTCAGGTGGGACATGCTGGGGCTGGGGCCGGGGGCTGAGGCTGGGGTGCAGCTGAGGTTGGGGCGGGGCTGGGGCTGGTGAAGATCTACCACTTTGGTAACAGAGATTAACCCACCCACCCACCAACCAGTGACTGCTGAGTTGATTAGAAAACTCTTCCAGAAAACAGATGGGACAGGGCTCTATTAGCTCGGGTGTCTTCTCAAACACGCCAGGGTTTATTGTAAAGCGTGGAGTGGGCCAAGTTTCTGAGAGTGAGTCAAGGGCGTTTCATGGTCCAGTAAGGGTGGGACACGTTGAGATCTTCTCCTCTTGTTTTCAGAGCAGCAGCAGCAGCAGCAGCAAGGATCCGTTAACTCCGACACAGATACATCTCAGGGGTCTGTTCTTTCTAGGAGTGTGGGATTTTAGGATGTGCCTATTCACCACGAGACAGCTGAGCCATCCACAGAAGAGCAGGGCACATACTAACTGCAAGGCCGGCAGTTCAAAGCCACTAGCCCCTCCTCAGGAGAAAGATGGGGCTTTCTACTCCTCTAGAAAGATTCCATCTCTGAAAGTCAGAGGGGGGAGTTCTGTAGGACAGACTCGATGGCCGTGAATTTGGTTTCTGGCTCGAATCATGTGTTTTCGCAGGAGACCCTATTGGAGAAGGACAAGAACGTCTGCCAACCACTCTGTGGCAAATGCTGTGCACAGCAATATCTCATCTATCTTTATCACAACTGTCATCTCCACCACACACACACACACACACACACACACGCATACTGCCTCAAGATGGGTTGGAATCACACACTGCACTGGTGGGCTCACTGTGGACCATCCTCAACAGGACATCCTTTGGAACTGTAGCCACTTGAAAGCAGTGTGGACCATCAACCAGCACTCTTAGGTTTATCAGGAAGGGCCAGGCAACTGGTCCACCTCGCTGTGTGAGCACACAGCGGGGACACCATGGTATGGAGGGAAATCTGCCACACCCTGCGCCCACCACATGCACCAGAACTACTGGGTAAACTCTTCGCTTCATCATTCTCACCCGCGCCATAAAGACAGGATGATAAAAATTAAGTCTGCAGGTTAAAAAGTGTTAAAGAGAAGGACGTAATGTCTCTGTTAGCAAGACTCTTCTTGCTTTCTGGTTAAAGAGATGTGAGCGTGTATGTGTGGGTGGTGGTGGTGGTGGTATGGGCAGGGCTCAGTGACCCAGCATTAGAGCCCCAGGGGCCAGTCCCTGCCCTGCCACCACCCAGCTGAGTAACCTCTGCCAGATGGGGGCCTCACCTGGCCCTGCAGAGAAGGCAGGCTTTCACCTGCCATTCTGCTATTTCTGTTCTGACCAAAGGGGGTAGAAGGGCTTCAGAATCACAACTCGCCGCTTCAAAATAAAATCACATGAGACATTATTCAAAGTGAATGGCTCTAAACCAACAGAAATGGCCAATGTGGTTTTGTTTTCTGGGCCTCGATGGTGGCTTTGACAGTGCCAACCTCTGCCACCCATCCGACGTGTTCCTGCCTCTCTGCTCTTGACATCCCTGGCTTTGCTTTGTCTGTCCCGTGGGCCCTGATGTGTTTCCTGTCTCACCACCCCTGGGGTGGGGTACCACTGTCCTGGCTCCCCTCTACAGGTGCCCTGCTCAGTCCTGCTTCACATGCCTATCTGCTTTCTCTACCACATCCTGCCCACCTACCCCCAGCCCCACTGCACAGCAGGCGCCCAGTTAGCAGAATAGGCATCAAGGGCATCATGAGAGGACTGAGCGCCCTTGGGGTCTGGGGCTTGCTTTCTGCTATTGTGGTCTTTCTCAGTAGCAAAGTGAACGTTAGCAATACCCTCTGGTCAATACCCACAAGGTCAGCAGTTCAAACCTACCCACCATTCCTCAGGAGAAGGCTGAGATGTTCTGCTCTGGCAAAGGTGCACGACCTTGGACATGCTCAGGGATACGAGCAATGACTCTGTACAAGGTGACTATGAGTGTGACTGACCTCGAGGACCACGAGTGGGTGAGCGACCCTCGTCTGTGGGGTCTCAGGTACAGAGACATCAGAAGTGAGCAGCTTCAAAGAGCAGAAAGCTGTTTTCTCACAGCAGAGAAGGCACTAAGTCTGGACTCAGGGAACTTGCTATGAGAGAAGCCTGGCTCTTTGGCGGCTCAGGGGGCAGACTCTTGCCGTCCTCAGATTCCAAAGCCCTGGTTTCCTTGAGCTTCAGGTGGCACCTAACTGGCCCTATTTGCTGAGTCAACCTGGAGCAGTAAGGCACCGATGGGACACACAGTATTCCTCTGGTTCCCTGAGGCTTCCTCACCCCCACTTTCATGACCCCAGTCCTGCCTCTCACTGCGGGCTAGACCGGAACACGTGCACAGGTACAGATAAGAGGCAAGAGTCTACGACACATGGAATCCAGGAACAGGAAGGGGCGTATCAATACCAGAAGGGTCCGGGGGGAAGGTGGGGAATAGAGGGGAGGAGGGGAGAACCAATCGCAGTGATGAACATATAACCACACACACACACACACACACACACACACACACACACACACATCCCTCCAGGGGGATGAACAGCAGAAACCATGGGTGAAGATAGACTGGTCGGTGTAAGAGATGAAAATAATACTATCATTTATCAAGGGGGGGAGGGGACAAAAGAGGGGCTGATACAAAGGGCACAAATAGAAAGTAGATGTCTAGAAAATGATGGTAACATATGTACAAATATGCTTGATACAATCGATGTATGGATTGCTTTAAGAGCTGGGAGAGCCCCCAATAGAATGATCTTTTAATGAAAAAAAAAATCTTCCCCCATTTGTATCTGCTTCCACGTCTGATCTGCTCTTTTTAGAGGTCCTTGGGTTTAAGAGACACTCAACCCCACCCCCCATTGCACCTTATTAACAAAACAAAGAAAGCCCCATTTCCAAAAGGAATGACACCACCAGGTGTAAGGGTTTGGGTTCCCACATGTACTTTTAAGAGATAGAGTCCAGTCCATTCTACCTAGTACGTTAACATCGTTTGCAATCCCTGGACTTGCCAAGAGGGAGAAGGGACCCTTGGGGGAATGCCCTTGGCTCCCTTGCACGGGTCGGAAGTGTGACCAATACACATTCACAGCCACGTTCTGCTGGGGCGTGTGACTGACACAGGACACCCGAAGTCCAGGTCCTGTCACCTATCCTGGAACCCATCACTGACCTGCTTCCTGACTGTCCGTCACCATGGGCACGGGGTATCAGCATTAGGTCTGCAAATCACCCTGGCAGTGCCCATGGCGCTACCCTCAGCACTGGTCTCCAGACTCCCCGCCTCATCCTAGTCCTGCAGAGTTGGACTCTTCATGGACTCGATACTTTCGGGAGCCATGGAGGCAGGGTGAGCCCTGAAACCCCTGAGACAATCTTGAAGCCAGAACCCCAAGCTGTGTTCCCTGAAGCCTACTGGAAACCAAATGACCGGTTAGCTTACCCGGCAAAGAAAGTCTGCCTGGACGCTTTAAGAACTACCTACAGGAGCCAAATGGAACACCGCACTTGATGAGATTGAAACCTTGGGGCCGGGGTGGGGGAGGACAACCCAGAAGAGGTGGGGGGGTGGATATGGCTGTACAACCCAAAGTCGGCCATCACTGCCACTCAGCTGGACCCAGCAAGCTTATGCACAAGCGGATGAGATGTTGCCGGGTCCTATGTCCGGTCTTCTATGTCCCTTCTCAGAGCCTTGTCCAAAGTCTGACGTGAAGTCTCGCCGTCCTGACTTCTTAAGAGAACTCTGGCTGGCCTTCTTCCAAGACCCAGCTGTTGGGGGTCTTTCGGCAGCCCCTGGCACTTTCGTGCCAGCACCACAATTCACACGCATCGATTCCACTTTCTGCTCCTTACATTGAACGTGCCCCACGTTCACAGGCAATGAAAATACCGTGGCTTGGGTCAAGTGCACCCGAGGCCTCAAAGTGACACTGGCCTTCAACACGGTAGACAGGGCTTGTGCTGTGGGTTTCCCGAATGCCAGGCACCTTTTGATCTCGTGACTGCTGCTTCTACAAGCACTGGTGGATCCCAAGCGAGAAGAAATCCTCAACAACTTCACTTTCCCCTCCACTTACCATGACGCTGCCTGCCGGTCCAGTCATGAGGATTGTGGTTTTTATGCTGACTTGTAGTCCATACTGAAGACTGCCCTCCTTGAGCTTCGCCAGTAAGTGCTTCACCAGAAAGTCCTGACTTTCAGCAAGCAAGGTGGTGTCCTCTGCATATCCCAGGCTGTTCATAAGCCTTCCTCCCAGCCTGAGGCCACACCCTTCCTCCTGTAGATCAGCTCTGGGGAGTACTTGCTCAGCGTATAACTGAATACATATGGGGAGAGGCGATAAGCCTGACACACACCTTTCCTGATTGTAAGCCAGGCAGGAGTCCCTTGCTCTGTTCCAACGGCGGTCTTTTGATCCATGTATAACTTCTGCGTGAGCACATGACGTGTTCTGGAACTCCCATTCTTCTCAAGGCGATCCCTAGTTTGTTAAGAGCCACACAGCGGAATAACGTACCTAGTCAATGGAACACAAGCAAATACCTTTCTGGTATTCTCTTTTTCCAGCCAAGATCCATCTGACACCATCAGTGATAGCCTTTGTCTACCTCCTCTTTTGAGCAGCTCCTATCCATGTACTGCTATAAGAGATCACTGTTAAATTCTCTTCAGCAAAATCTTTCTTGCACGTGACATGAATGAAAACGTGTGATAACGTCCACATCCTCTTGGGTCATCTCTTCAACTTGACTGGCCTGGTCACTGTCTTCCACAGTTCTTGGCATATGGAGGTGAGCATTTCACCAGCTTGTCGAAACATTTTAGTTGATCTTTTGTTTTGTTTGGGGGGGGCATCACTGCCCTCTGGTGGTCGTGGGAGCTACCCAGCCTTGCCGCTGTTGGATTTGAACCGCCAAGAAAGTGGGCCACAGTCCCGCACTCAACTGCTACACCACCGGGGCTCAGCCCGCTGTGTTTATTTTCAAAGCAACACTTTATAGATGTAGATAACGTCCTATCTTGAATACAGCATGTGTGTATAATCCTTCTTGCATGAGAAGTAGGGGCTGCCACTGAAGTGTGCCTTTCTCGTTTGGACTCTGTTTCTTAATGCAGAATCCACTTGCGTGGCCCGGCAGATCCATCCTGGGGCTGTGGAGTCAGACCAGGCAGGTTACTGTGCACGGCTCCCAGATAACATAGTTTGGTCAGTTTATTACCACTAATATCCAGAAGATGGCAACAGAGCGCCTTGTCCTAACAAAAGCACTAGGTCCTGGGAATTCTCCACTGACGATGGAAAGGGTCTTGAGGAAGAGGCTCTGGTTATAAGTTGACATGAAGTTGCCATGCAGTCTACGCTGGCCCTAGTCACACTCATCTGGTTTCTTACCTGATCAAGCCAGTTTTATTTTTGAACTTTTCCCTGCGACTTGAGTGGAGCTTTATAACCAAACTGATCTGTTCTCCATCCAGCAGTTCCTACGCATTTTGCTTTTGGACACTAACTGCAGTGCCCACTGTGCACTGTCATGCTCCCCACTCCCTCCCTGTGTTTCCTGTTCCCATGCACCCTTCCTCCCTCAGCCCCATTCCTGCTTTCTGAGTTTCCCAGGCAAATGCTGGCCCTTTTGTTTTCTAGATGGATGTTCATTCATAGGAAGGCGTGTATTCCTGGTGTTCGAAGGAAAATAGATTTCCCAGGGTGGCCCAGGCAGGCAGGAGCTGTACAGGGACAGGAGACAAGGCATACCCAACAGCAGCAGCACCAGAAGCAGCAGCAACAATGGTGGTGGCTTTTCCAAACAAGCCCGGCCAGATAAGCCCAAGGAGCCTGGTTTCTGGTGAGTTCTCCGGCCTTTGAGCTGTTTGCTGGGCTGCGGTTGCCAAGACCCTTGGATGTGTTCTTCCTTGGGACGAAGCTGGGGCCTCTTGTTTATGGGCCTCTCTTTTCAGTTACTCAACTATTTACATAGTGTGTCTCTGCCTCAGGATGTCAACAGGGCAACATTAACCCGGTATTTATTTCCAAACATAAACAGGCCCCCCACGGACGGTCTCTGGCACATGGTTTTAATTCAGAGACAGTGTGAAGTGTGTGTGTGTGTGTGTGTGTGTGCCTGCGTGCCTGGGCTTTCTCTTCTTTGGAGGAGAAGCAAGGATGGGGGTGTGCTGCCTGGTCTGGAGGGGAGCTGATAACCCCAGGGGCTCCCGGAGGGTCTGCTCACCCTTACACATTCCTGGTACCACGTCTCCCACAAGTTATTCGACACCTTCCTGATTGAGGTCAGATGCAATGGTGGCGGAGAAAATGCGCCCTGAGCTTCTGGGAAGCCCCTGGCCCCCAGCTGGAGACAGTTGATGGGGTGATTTTGGTTGGTAGTGGGGGGTGAGGGGCAGCAAATATACTCTAGTTCACCACATCCCTTCTTGAAGGGACTGGAAACAGGCCCAGAGCCTTCTGGGAAGAGAGCAGCGGAAAGGCTGGAAAAGCAGTGAAACTTCCTTTTGCTCCAAGCCACGTTGGTTTGCAAAGGGGCAAACGGAGAGTGAGGAAGGTGGGCAGAAGGCAGTTCCACGGCTGCATGCCATCAGCAAGGACCAGCGGAGAGTGTCTTTGCTATGCTGAGCTGAGTGTGCATTGGCCTGTGTGTGTTTTGGGCAGACTTGGAGAGACCTCAGGCCCTAAACAGCAGGGGTAGGTAAAGAGGGGGTTTCTCCTTTCCGAAGGGGAAACACCCCAGCCTCTTCACTCTTTCCATGTGACTCAGGGCTGGCTTGCATGAGCTGAAGGCATTTCTTAAAGGCGCAAGTCAAACGTGAAGCCTCTATCCCTTCTGTGCCGGTTGTCACCCATCTCCTCCGGACACACAGGCCTGGAGGGCTGTCTTGAAGAGGCAGCAGGGTGCTGGCACCCTCAGACCCAGTCAGGAGCGGCAGGAAAGGAGCACGGGCTGTGGGTTCCCCAGTTTTCTGCCTGCACGGCTCCTTGGCAGGCCACTGCAGCTCTCGCACATACAGTTTAAATTATGGCTCCCGGGGTCTGCTGACATCCCGGCTCCGTGAAAGCTGATTCGGATCCATTTCAGGGCTTGAAGGAGTGTCTGGTTCGCCCGGGCCCCTCGTTGTGGATTTTGCACTGGAGCCAGGGCCTGTGGTGCCAAGCATGAGACTGCTGTGATGCCAATGGACGGGCTTCTGGAAGGTCCCTGGGGAGGCGCACAGAGTGAGGCAGAGACGGGGAGGAGGCCGGGCTGGAGTTCGGCTCTGAGAAAGGCCTCTGCTGACCTTATATGGGCTTCTGTCTCAGATGAGCAATTCATGGTGGGGCAAGCTGTATACCCGTCACCCGCTCCTGGGTGGTGCAGGCAGTTAAGCACTAGTCTGTGAACCACAAAGTGGGCAGTTCAAACCCATGCTGGGGCCTCAGGAGAAAGGTCTGCAGATGGGCATCAGACAGGAGACAGCTGTATAGAAGCAGCTCTGTGCTGACCCATGACGGCGTCCGCATACATTTACATGGACTTGATGGCAAACGGGTTTTCCTATGGCAACAGAGGCACTGTAGTGGGGCCTGTAGACAAGGCTCCCTCACCTGGGGGAGCCTGTCACTGGTCCCTGTCCACTTACACAGATGGGACAGAATGAGGGCCTGGGCATCCTTGCCAGTGTAAAGCTGCTGGCCCAGAGGCTGCTATGGTGCTCTGACCACATGAGAACAGCTAGGCCTCTGAGAGAGCTCGTGTTCGTGTGGCATGACTCAGGGGACAGTCATGCCGTGTGTACACCTGACCACACCTACTCATCATGAGCATATCCATGGAAAGCCATGTCTTATGGCAGCATCGTGTGTAGTGTGACCCAGGGTTACCCTCAGGACCACGGCAGCGCTGTGGCCACATGGCAGAGGGAAGAGGACTGGAGCAACGCCCTCTGAGAACACTCCCTGGTCAGCTGTGGCGGCCTTTCTGCTGAAAGGAAGACCTCTTGGTTCCATTTAGCCAACAGAACCACTAAGGGCCGTGAAATCTTATTGGAATGGATGCCCCAGGCACCCGCCTGCTTTCTTCCTTTACGAGGGGGGGGGCGGGGGGGGCACCCCGCCCTTCTTCCCACCTTAGCCACACCTAATTGTTCAGTGGGAGGCAGGTGGCCCCGCTTGATTGGCTGGACTGTCTCCCTGCTGCTTGACTGGCTGCCCATCACAGCTGACAGGCAAAGACACGGGTTCCAATGAAGCCAAACAGGTTCTCTCTGCCAGGGATGTGACACCGCGCTTGAGAGGTGATCAGGCTCGTAGCCTGACTGTGTGTGCCACTCACCGCGCGTCCCCGCTCCATGACGGAGAAGATCAGAGCAGGGGTGGGGAGGAGTGGGGGCAACAGCTGTGCCGCGCAAGGCAAGAAGGCTAGAAGAAGACGGCTGCCTTGCTTTCTGGAATTCTGCCTGGAACCCATTGCCACTCCACACGACAGGGCAGATCTGCCTGGGGTGTCCAGGACTCTGACTCTACGAGAGTAGACAGCCTCATCTTTCTCCCGTGGAGCAGCTGGTCGTTTCAAACAGGTGACCTTGTGGTTAGCAGCCCAAGGCATAATGCATCAGAGAGAAAGACAGAGAGAGAGAGAGAGAGAGAGAGAGAGAGAGAGAGAGAGAGAGAGAGAGAGAGAGCTATTTTTTCAGATTCTGAACCCTGAGCTGGGTCGGTTGCCTACATTCAGACCAGAGTCAGACTCGGCAAGAAAGCGGTGGAGTTGAGCAGGAAGTGGAGTCGAGAAGTCAGACTGTCTGGCAGATGTAAGGAACACCAAACTGGCAAATTAGAAACACAAGGGAGAGAAGGCCAGGTCCACGGTCAGCAAACATGCAGCAAAACCGACAGCGGTCCTCCGCCGTGGGAGGGGAAACGGAAATCACCGTGGTAGGGGGCGGTTGGCAATGCATGCTCACAAACCTCAAGGAGGGACTCCTTTAGACTGGGGGATTCCATCCCTGTGGATTCATCCTAAGGACATCGTGAAAGCCTGTCCCAAGGTTTGGCTCCAAGGGCGCTTGCTTCCATCCTGCTCCAAACCACAGGAAGTGGAGCAGCCTACATGCCACTGTCAGGGGTCTGATGACAGGCAGCAGAGAGAGTGGCACTGTGCTATCATGAGGCAGTGCTAGAGACAGCTTTTACAAAGCTGCTCCCAGCACTGCGTACATGGAAAAGGAGCCTGTCTGATAGTATACAGGGTATCTGAAAAGCCATGTACTGTGCATGCATGTGCATGCCTGTGTGTATGTGTGTAATTTTTTTCCTCCCAGACCTCTGACACTTTTTCAGGTGAAGTATCTCTAAATTTGCAGTGATCAGTGAAACTGCTAATCTGAAAACTGGACAAAGCAGACCATTTCCCCTGGGTCTCCAGACTTCTCAGAGACTATGAAATGTGTTTATTCCCTTGCTTTTTTTTTTTTTTCATGTTCATCACCAGACTGTTTTACATGCAGAGCTATCCTCCCGAATACAGAATGAGTGATCGACTGGGAAATGTAGCTTGCACCCTTTCTGAAAACGAGCTGATACTCTGAGGATGCCTGGTCTTTCTTGATGCAGAGAATATCAGAATGAGAGCCCACCCCTGGGCTCCCAGTGGCGATCTCTGGGTTGAGGACTCCTTTCCTTACCGACCTAGCCTCATGCTTGAGCCATAAATACACGCTGTTTTCCCATCTCAAAGACACCAACGGTTTGAATTTAAAGCATTCAATCACAATGAGGCATGAGGCATTTGCATCCAGAGCCTGGGATGTGGAGAAGCATCATCGCCCTGTCCCAGCCGAGTCCCTGGTCCTGTTCTAAGCACTACAGGAGAGGGAGAGGAGCACAGACGAGGGCCCCAGCCCCTAGGAACACAGAGTCCCCAGTGGAGGAGACAGATCATGAAGCTGGGGCCATTCATCACGAAGATGGGCAACAGGGGGCTCTGAAAGTTCCTGGGGAAATTCGAATCTCTCTTAATTCCATTTCCCTATGAACTCTGGAAGCTCGCCCATGAAAGGGCCTCAGAGTCCTGAGAGGAGAGAGCCAGGCCACGAAACCCACCAGGCCTGGGGAGAGGGCTTCTCTGAGAAGGAAGCTTGAGACAAGGCGGGAATGGCAGTGGTTACCTGGTGAGAGAGGCAGTTACTGCGCTGTAACCTGGGTTTCCTACAAACCAGCTCCCGGGGACTGGAGGGATCCAGGAAGCCGCAGAGTGTGTTGCATGTGTCACCCATTTCCCTCGGGGGCAAAGGACAGAGCGGTGCCCCAGGTCCCCTTTTCCTGTACTTTTCTTCAGTCCATGGTAAACCATTCGACTCCTGGCTGCTCTCAAGTTTGGGTGGAGGCAGGCTGCTGCTAACAGCAGGGTCAGCAGTCGGAAACCACCAGCCCCTCTTCAGAAGAGAGAGGGCATTCGACTCCTGTGAAGGGTCAATCTCAGCACCTCTGTCCTACAGGATCACGATGAGGTGGCCTTGGCTCGTGGCTGTGACCTTGGCTGTTGCTGGTTCTCTCACATTAGGGCTGGAGGGAACTCTGCTAGACATGAGAGTGGGGGCTGGGGGGTTGGATCTCTGCTCTCTCTCTCTCTCTCTCTCTCTCTCTCTCTCATGGATTCTGCCTCCAGAATCCAGGATTCTTCATACAACATCTGCCAACTCTCTCACTAGTTTGATCTCTTTTAGATCTCAAAAAAAAAAAAAAAAAAAAAGATGGACTTAAGACATCCCCCTGCATTCATGCCGTCTCACTGAGACAACAAAGAAAACTCATCCCAAATGGGTTCATCCCCACAGGGACAGGGGTTAGGAATCCAAGATTCCAGGCATGGGACAGTGCCTCCCCAGTACCTTACCACGGAACAGGACACCTCTTCCCCACTGCTCTAAGCCTGCAGCGGCAGGAGAGCGGGGCTCCCACGGGGATGGATGGTGGGCGGTGCATGGGGGCCCGTGGCCGCAGACTCACCTTCCACAGCAGCACGGCCAGCAGCAGGAAGATGAGGATCCCCACCAGCAGACTGATGGCAATGATCCAGCCCACGACGTAGCCTCGCGGCTCCAGGTTGTGCAAGGCCTCGAAGACCACCTACAAGGCAAAGCGAGACTGAAAACGTCCCAAACCACAGAAGCGCTCACAGCACAAAACAGTCCAGCTGGCCTGGACATCCCGAGAGAGCCCAATACAAGGGCCCAGGTGGGTGTGATGACACAGGCTGGCAGGTGTTTTCTTGGAGTCAGGTGACTACATTGTCCACCTACCCCTGGGAACGCCCCAGTCAACTTTGTGAACAGAACAGTGACCCCGTGAATCCTAACCCCTGTCCCTGTGGGGATGAACCCATTTGGGATGAGTTTTCTTTGTTGTCTCAATGAGACGGCATGAATGTAGGGGGATGTCTTAAGTCCATCTTTTTTTTTTTTTTTTAGATCTAAAAGAGATCAAACTAGTGAGAGAGTTGGCAGATGTTGCATGAAGATCACCATGGAACCCAGGAACAAACACAGAAGAGACAAGCATGAGAGAGAGAGAGAGAGAGAGAGAGAGAGAGAGAGAGAGATCCCATCAGCCTCCTCCCCTGTTCTCAGACAGACTTCTAGACTCCTAAAATCCCTGTGACCACCATCCACTTTGGGTCTATGTTATAGCAACACAAGATCACTAAGACAAAAAACCAAGCCCTGTGTCTTGAAAGGGCGACAATCAGCTTGACGATATATCATTGTCAAACGAACGGAGGTGGGGCAGAACCTCCGCGGGCATGCTGTCCTCTTGGCTCAGGATGCAGCAGGTTTCGGGAATGGCCACGTGAATAGAAAGCCCGAGTGTCTGGTGTTTGTGAGCGGTTTAACTTGTGTATGGCAGGCCAACGCAAAACCACGATGCCACCTGGGCCCCCCTTGACGGTGCTTTTTAATCAAGCGATGGGAGTCTGGCTTCCGTTTGGGACAGTGCTTCCTTCAGCATGTTCTGCTCCGTGTGTAACGTCCGCTGTTCAAGCCAGTCTTCTCACCAGACTGGGGCCCAGGATGTGCTGGATCTCAGGGCACCAGGCAGTGGTTCCCAAAGGGAGCCATATGGAATCAGAGCCCCTGTCTTAGGGGAAGCCAAACGTTTGCCCACTTTTAGTGAAACCCAGCCATGTGCTCAGGCTGGGTCCGACGGGATCGTTTGAGCCCACTATGTACACCGCTCCCCAGTTTTGCCTCCAGGGACCCCGCAGAGACAGGGCACAGTGGGCCGGGGTGAGGAGATTGGCAGCACAGAAACTGGCAGACAAACCAGAGATCTTCCACCTTCCTGCCAGAGAACAGATCGCTTAGTAGCCAACCTCTAACTGGACTCGCTGGCTCCGCTGTAGCCCCACCCCGCATCCACCCCCAGCCACCGTCGTGTTTGATTTCATAGAACTGAACGCATCCACCGCCCTCTCTTGCCCTGTTCAAGGCCCTCAGTGAAGAGACAGAACTCTGAGCTCTGGGAAGCCATGATCTCCTTTGATGTCATGCAGGCCGATTCAACCAGAGGTCTTTGTCCAAGCTGTACCAACTGTTTGGAACACTCACCCCCTCCTTGAAGAAGGTCAACCTGTGCCTGGTTCAATCCGGGGGCCCAGGTGAAGCCTAGCCTGATCATAGAGAGCCCTGAGATCCTATCCACATGGAGAACAAGCACTGGACAGATGTGACGCTGGCCAGGTTCTGTGACACTGGAAGGGCCTGACTCCCACTCCCCTCTCTGGAAGGCCATGCTCCCAGCGCACAGGAGGGACGGCGATTGCACAGGGCAGAGGAGTGGGGTCTTGGGCTGGGCTTGGCCTAGCTGCCGTCTCCTGAGGACCTCACTGGCTGCCTGTTTGTCCTGGGCTCCATACTCTGCTAACCCACACCCCGCTACCCCTGGAGGTAAGACTCTGTTCTCCAGAGTGGGACACATGAGGACAAGCGGTCTGCTGTGGACCATATGCCCACTGGCGATCGGAGTGCTGGCTATACAGGTGTGCACATGCTCCATCCATGTTGCAGGAAGTTCATTCCCACGGGACAGGGAATAACACCCCACCGTTATCCATCCTCTCTGCTGCTGCTGGGTACCAGCCTCATGTCCAGTTCGGGGCTGTGGTCACAGGTGATCTTCAGACCATCAGCACCCCAAGGGAGAGGCACTGACATCAGTTACCGTAAGCTCGCAGTCTTCTGCCAGAAGCCCACTAGAGAGTCACGACTTTAAAGACACAGGGACCCGGGTGGTGCAGTGCTGACACATCAGGCCACTAGCCACAAGGTGGGCAGTTTGAAACCACCAGTCATGCCGTGGGGGAGAGATGAGGCCTTTTACTCCTGTCAAGAGCTACAGCCTTGGAGACCCACAGGGGCTGTTTCACTCTGCCCTGCAGGGTGGCCACGAGTCGGAATTGACTCTGTGGCAGTGAATTTGACTTTTGGCTTGGTCTTTATGGATGGACAGGTGCCTGTTTTTGGCAACTCTGGCCCCATCGTACATAGCTGTGGTCCCAGTCCCCTTCCACATTTGGAGTCCCTCCCAGTGTTTGAACACGTGAACTGTGGGGCCCGGAAGAAATGTCTGGAGGTAGCTTCCCATGGCTGTTAAGGTAACAGCTTGCACCATGCAGGCCTGGTTTCATGGGGGCGGCTGGTGGCAACTTGGGAGGAGCCTCGGGGAAATGTGCTCTGAGAGGAGACTGGGACAGTTTTGGGAAGCGGCCTGCTCAACCCTCTCCTTCGCAGTGCATCCTCGAGGCGGGCTCTGAGCCCCGTGGGAGCTCATGGTAAAGTCCAGCCCATTGAGGCTGCCCAGATGGCCTCTGAGTGACACTGCCTGCCTCAGAGTATCTGCAGCCTGCATCCTGGCAGCACCCCGCGGGAGGTCTGGCTTTCTGGACGCAGAGACAGCGCGTGTGCGACAGTTTAGTCTGGCAAAGCCCACAGCATGCCTTGTCGTGTCCTGGAATGTGCGCTGGCCCTTGTGTCCCTTGAGTGGGGCCATCGTCTGCGGGGACATGTGCTGCATGCTTTGGCCTGGCCTGTTCCCTCACATCAGAGCCATCATAAGCAAGCCCTTGGGTGGGGGTGGGGGTGGGGGTCAGCTGAGCACCCGGTGGCTTAGTTAACAGCTCAACAGCAACACGGCCTCCTAGGAGAGTCCAGACACTGATGGCCATGAGCACGCTGGGCGGTCTGACTCAGGTCTCTTTCCCTCTAAATATCCTCCAGTCCCTCCTCTCGTTTCCACCCCCGTCTTATGCCCTCTTTTGGGCCCAATGGTCCTGCCAGCAGCATGCCGACAGTGAGATGCTACCCCGTGGGTGCCGTGGCCTTTTAAAACACACGTCTTGCCACGCCCTTTCTCAGCTCACACCGTCTGTGGCTTCTCTTCACTCAGCAGCCCAGAGGCCAGGTCTTTACAATGGGCCTCCTTCCTCCCCTGACGCAGCCTCATGTTCTGGGTTCTTTGAGTCCTCTGACCAGTGATACCTGTGCCCACCTGCTTGTGCCAGCTGGAAGGCCCTGCCAGTAGCTCCAGCCCTACATATCTTAAAAATGATTCTGCCCTTTGACCCATTGCGCTGGACTTGAAGATTTACTCAAAGGTTAGGCATAGGAAGAGCGTAATACTTAAGAGATGTTCATTGCAAAACACAACTTATCAATACAGAATCAGAAATACTTGGCCCACAAAACCATGAGGGAATAGTCATGCAAATTAACTATCACCCCCAAGTAGCATAACAGGTTATGAGTCAGACTGCTACCTCCCAAGGTCAGCTGTTCAAAACCACCCGCTGCTCCAGGGGCGAGAGATGAGGCTTTCCACTTCTGTAAAGATTTAGAGTCTTGTAAACCCTCTGAGGCAAGTCTATTCTGTCCTCTAGGGTGGCTGTGGATTGAAGATGACTTGATAGTGAGTTTGGTCTGGATTAAACAGGGTGTACTATAGGGCTCATAAAACAATGGCCACAAAGCTAACCATCAAAGTATGATTGCTGAAAAGTTAAAAACATGACTCTCCTACAGATACTGAGTGAGCACATGTCAAAGATTTCCTCATTCGTTGAGGGCATCAGCAGGGTGGTGAAGCCAGGATCTGAAAGCAGGTACAGACCGAAAAACAAGAATGCTGGACCAGAACGCCACGTCAGAGACAAGACCGGTTGATATCAGACAGAATCATTCTATGAGTCTACAGTCTTTTACAAACGAATATGTAGCATCACCAAACTCGCTATCACCAAGGAGAGGCTGACTCGCAGCGACATGTCGAGCAGGGCAGAACTGCCCTGTGAGGGTCTAAGACGGTAACTCTTTGTGGGAGAAGAAATCCCCATCTTCCCCCCTTGGAGTGGTTGCTGCTTTTGAACTGATGACCCTGCAGTTATCTGTCCAACACGTACCCACTATGCCACCAGGGCTCCTTCTGTAACATCAGAGGTGAGTCATTCATGGGCAGCCCTGTCAGACCAGCCAGCACCTTTTAAAATCTCACCCGTCTCAGTGTCATAGGAGGAAGTTTGCTGGAAGGCAGATTCTGGAGTGTGAGGCTATCTAAAACAAGCTATGTAGGAGTTACATAATCTGTCAACTTGTGAGGGGTGGGATTTAGCCTGTCAATCAGGTTGCAGCTTGATAACATCACATTGGGGGCCAGATACACCCAGACTCTTTCTGCTTTGAAGTCCTGCTGACAAGCCACAGGGAACCCCATGATGGGACCAGAGCCCTAGAGCTGGAGGAGCCACCTGTAGATGCTTTACTCCCACTGGGTCCACAAGACTTCCCAACCACTGGCTGTGATCTCCCTGCATTCAGTGTCACTGCATGCATTGTGTGAGTCTGAAGAGGAATTTGTAGACTGGTATCAGACATATGGGCTAATATCAGACTTATGAGCTTGATCTGGACTGGGCTGAGATGTTTTCTTAACATACAATGACTCTTTGATATAAAGTTCTGTCTTACACACACATGAGTGTCTATGAATTTGCTTTGCTGGTCAACCCGGTCTAACACAAGCTCCCAGGGCCCCTGGTGCTGCTGGTCCTCAGGTGCTGCTCTGGGCTGAAAGGGGTGAGGTCACCCTCGAGGACATCTCTGAGTGGGCAGACATCCTCTTGCCTGACTTCCCAGTTTTACGTACTTGTGAAAATACAGTGACCAGTGAAAAATGACAGATGGTATCATGCTAAGTGAAAAAAAAAAAAGGCCAGAATAGCAATTCAGTCAATGGACTCTTTAGCTATGCAAAAAAGTAAGGTAAAAATTTATATGGCTGAACCCCGGTGGTGTAGTGGTTGAGTGAGACACTGAGGTCCATTGGCTTGGCGGTTCAAATCCAGCAGAAGCTCTCCGGGAACAAGGCTGGGTAGCTCTCACGACCACCAGAGGGCAGTGATGCCCCCCCAAAACAACAAAAAGAATTTATATGAATATATATGTGTGTGTGTACATTTCTATATACATACATGTGTATATATATGATAGCTTTTCTCTTTTGAAAATTTTGGACTTTCCGAAAATGAATTTTTAAAAAATGTAGCAGCCCTGTTCCAATATTTCCTCCCCAAAGCAGGCCAGTCCCCATCTCCTTTTGCAGCAGAATTTCTCCTTCTCTGAGCTAGGTTGGTGACACAATCGTTTTCAGGCTCACATAGCAGATAAAACCCACCAGAGCACCCCAACATTTAAAACAAAAAAGGGTGAGATTATCAGGTTGTAAAGGAGGAGGCCATCTAGCTTCCAGCCTGTCCCATCTCCCTTTCCAAGTCTTCCTCCTCCTCCCCAGGCCTGCAGCCCCACCAGAGGACCAGGCTGCTACAAGTTCAAGTTCAATTTAAAAATCACTGCGGGACGGGTACTTCCCCTTCTAGAAGATAATGCTGTATCTTCCCCTCTGCGGATCCCAGGAAGGTGCAGGTTCTTACTGGACAAGGGCTTGTGTGTACAGATCTCTGTCATCTCAATCGAGGCGGTGAGCTGTTCCATGACTCGTGAGTGCACCAATGAATGAATTCAATGGTACTTCTGCCATAACACTAGATGAAGGGCAAACATGATTCTGTCTGCCACAACAGAGCTGAGGGGTTAAGCTGGAGTCTCGGCGTGTGCTCCTCTTCTATTTCAAGAGCACATTTGCAAATATTAAGGCTGTCCTGAGTGGCAGGAAAAGGTTGATGCTCACTAAAGGCTGGTGGTTTGAATCCACCCAGGAAGAAAGGCCTGGTGATGCCCTTCTGCAAGATTGTCCCCTCTGAATTTCTACTGAAACCTGGGATTGCCGAGAGTTGGAGAGGATTGTACAGTAATAGGTGTTTCGTTCAAATCATGGCCACCTACCCGTTGACGTCCTTCACCCATTTAGCTCTCTGCCCATCTCTCTATGCAGTGTCAAATTCTATCCACCAGTGTCCATCATCCATCACCCAGCAGATGTGTATGTAACACCTATTCTGTGGTAAGCACTGTGGGGCCTCACTGTTAAATCCCACAGATGGTATGTGCTCTCTGGGAGCTCCCAGCTGGGGCCAACATCACCGTGAAAAACTGCTAAGTGTAAGTGCCACAGAGGACAGGCTTGCGACTGTCCAGACTTCTGAGACTCTTGAAAAGGCAAGGACTCAGTAACGAGTTCCCAGAGGAACTGAGAGCTAAAGGTTAAGTTCACCAGTCAGAATCAGGAGGAGGAAGCATGCCAAGAAGAAGGAATCGACTGTGTATCATCCCTGTGATAGGCGGGGAGTGGGGCAAATATTCATCACGGTCAGTAGCTGGTTCATGCCGAAGCAAACAGAATGAACAGCAAACCATAGAAGGATGCTTGAAAGAGGCTGGAGAGAGGGGAGGGGCCGGAGGCTCCTAAAACTTGCCTTCTTTATCTTAAGAGAAATGGGAAGCCCACGGGGCTTCAGCAGGGGAGTGGCATGACTTTTCTCTTGGAAACAACAATGACAACAACCAAGTAACCAAGTAACCAAGTAACCAAGTAACCAAGACCTACCTATTGCTATCAAGTCAAGTGCAACCAGCAGTAATCCCGTGCAGGGCTTCTGTGGCTGTACATCTTTACAGGAGAAGCTAACCGCATCTGTCTCTGGTCCAGTGGCTGGTGGGTTTGAGCCACTACCCTTGTGGTTAGCAGTGCCAGGTTTATGCCACGGCACCACCAGGGCTCCTTGTCACTCAGACACCTGGATACACACACTGCGGTCCCACCGTCCGATGGAGTGTCGCTGGATGATAGGAAGCAATGAGCTCTCGCCCTATGAGGTGACGCAGAAGCATCGGGAGTGCATTTTGCTGAGTGAGGAGTATTGCCTCGGGCAAATCTGTGATTAAAGAGTTCTTCAAAGTGCTAGAAAGCAAGGGTGTCACTTCGAGGACGAAGGTGCAGCCGAGCCAGGTCAGGATATTGCCCATCGCCTCGAGGCAGGTGCACGCTGCACATGGAGGCAAGAGACCTGGGTCCACCAGGCTGACCAGCTCTGCCCCTGACGGTCTCCAGGACACTCCTGGCACGACTGGTCTTGTAGTTAGAAGAGGAAATTCTATGTGAGTGAGGACAGTGGGATTTAGCAAGCCTCGTCAGCCATCACCAGGTGGATTCCGATGCCGGTGACCCCCTGGGTCAGAACAGAATGGTTCTACTGGAGGGGTCAGTGGCTGGGTTTTTGGATGCAGATCATCAGGTCTTTTTCCCAAGGTGCCTTGGGGTGGCCGTGAACTTCTGACCTTGCAGTGAGCAGTGAGCAGACATCCGTTTATCCCACAGTGGGGAGGGGGCTCTTTCTGACAAGGGAACACATGGTCCCAGCAAGAGGGTGGCGGGGGAGGTGGCTTCTCCAGAAAAGAGGTGCTCCCAGTACGAAAGGGTGGAGCACAAGGAGAAAGGAGATGGTGACTGACAATGGGGCGAAACTGCTGGTTCTGGAAGGGTTGTCCTGGGGGTGGGAGGCAGACATGCTAAGGACTGATGTGGAGGGTGCAGGTTTGGGATATGAACTAGTCAAATCTCAGACAGAGAGCAGCATGAGGCTTGGTCTCCACAGAGTCTGTGGGGAAGGCAGGTCAGGCTGGGGCAATGGGTGATCCCAACACCAGGTGCTCTCCCTTGCTGCTGCTACAAAATCTGATGCACCTGTGCCTGGCAGCGCTGGTGCCCCGGAAGGTCCCCAGTCTCCAGCCTGTGGTAACTGGCAGACCTCACTCACAACATCTGATTCCCTGGAGCATTTCTGGAAGCTTCCATGCTCTGGCGACTGCAAATAAGCAGAATCTACATGCTGGAAATGACCTGGCGCAGCCTCTGCTGGGAAGGCTTCCCTGCCAGGGCTGGTGCTGGGGGAACGGCTCAGCCAGCGCCCCCTCGACAAGGCACATGCTGCCACAGTTCACACGACACTGACGCCACACCAGGGAGGGGGCTGAGTGAAAGAAAAAGTGCAACAGGAAGGAAGAGCCTGGACATGGTAACCTTAGGGAACAGGCCCAAAGCGCGTCTGTGTGGAGCAGCAGAGGGGACCAGGAAAATGACATAAAACAAGTGGAAGAGCAACCGTGCTCTTGGTAAGACGGACATGATACGTACACAGAAAGCCCTGGGGTCACTGTGGTTAAAGCACTTGGCTGTCAGCCCAGGTGGTCACCAGTTCAAACCCCACAGCCCGTCTACGGGAGTCAGATGAGGCAGTCTGCGTCTATAAACATGACCATCTCGGGAAGGCTGAGGCAGGCTTATGCTGACCCTATGGGGTCTTTATGGCTTGGGCATCGATTCATAGGAAATGCATTCTTCTTTTTCTTTTAAAGTGATACACAGAGATTCAAATGTGTTCCCGTCTACCAGGTGCAGAGGAGTGAGTTGGGGAGGGAGGGGGTAATAGTGAGTCATGGCTGTTGGGTTGGCCAAGGGAAGGGGCGGTGAACAAGAGGAAGGATGCTCATCGAGGCGACGTGATTGAGCAGCTGCAACAATGGGCTCGGGCAGAACCAGGGCGAGGCTAGCAGAGGTGGGCAGTGTGAGCAGGGAGAGAGGAGGACCGGAAGCACTTGCTGATGAAGATGGTGGGTTAAAGGCTTCTGTGCGAATTACAACTTCATGTAAGGAAGACGCAAATCCTCGCCCCTGGAGCCAGAGGTAACATCACGAGAAGCAGAGAAAAGACTGGGGTCGTCAAGGAGTCCGTCTTGCTTAGATCTACAATCCATGCTCATGGAAGCGGTGCAGGACAAACTGCCTTGGGCCAATCTGCGGCCCGAGACCTCTGTGAAATGCTGGGAAGTAAGGCTGTCACTTTAAGGACTGAGGTGTGTGGGACTCAAGGCACGACATTTCCCATCACCTCGTACGCATGCAGGCACACATCGGACACGGAACAGGGGAGACTGGAGAATCGATGCATACAAAGTAGGGTGCTGGAGAAAGGTCCTGGAAGTCCCACCGACTGCCAACAGGACCATCCCACCCAGAAGAACAGCCAGAGGCTCCTTAGAAGCCACGATGGCGAGATTTCAATCTGGGGTGCGCTGATGGTGTGGTCAGGGAACCCAGTCCCTGGGGAAGGGCGGCATGCTTCCTAAAGCAGAGGGGCAGCCAAAAATGAAGATTGCCTTCGGCAGGATGGACCAACACGGTGCTGGGTGTTGACAAGGGGCTCTCACCTCCCAACCCCTGTTAAGGGCGAGGCAGGACTGGGTAAGGTTTCCTTCTGTGAGTTGACACAGACATGATGGTCCCTAATAATGGCACCGTTTGTGTGCCTACTACACACCAGGCACCATGTGAGGAGTGTGCATAACCAGAGATAACCCAGGAGAGCCAGACCTCACAGGGCTGTCAGAGGACCTCCAGAGATGCAGCCAGCCTGGTTGCTCTCTGGGAATGGAATGGCCCCCGGCTGTCCCTCCCTGCCAGATTTCTGCCACACCTGGGTTGGGGGCTCTTACAGGTTCTGCCATACCAGGGGGCTTCGAAAGAGGGGCTTCCAAACACCGGTGGAAAACACTTGTGTCGTGTCATCTTTCAATTCTATTTTTCCACAAACGCATGACTCTGGGAATCCTCACAGGGAGGTGGACCTTCCACTGGGGAGGAGGGTCCCCGGGTGCAGGGTGACTTCTCATCACAGAGGGGCCGCGCATCCGGGCCAGAACCAGCCAACAACCAGAAGCGTGCCTGACCTTGACGTCTGAACAGGATGTGCTTCTGCAGCCTTGCGAGCCCAGGCTCGCTCCTGAGCCAGAGCCCCAGCTGGGGACCACCCTGCCTGTGACTCCTACCACCTGTTCAGAACGATGCTCCCACTGTAGGTGGGCATCAGAGAGGTGCCCCCCCCCACCACAAAGATGAGAACCCCTACCCAAGGAGCCCCTCACCCTGCTGTGCTCTTCCCCGGTTAATCATGTTCAAGTGAAACACCATCAGTTGGCTCCTTGGCTTGCTGCCCCACAGCCAGCTCTTTGAGGTGTATGTGTATGTGTTGTGTGTGTGTGAGGGGGGGGGCATGATCATGTCTATTTGGCTGGTGGCTCACTACGAAGGCAGAAGTTTAAAGTCACCAGCAGATCTCAGGGAGCAAGATGAGGCTGGTGCAGTCTCAGACACTCACAGGAGGCAGCTCCGCCCTGCCCTGCAGGGTGGCTCCCAGGCAGAGCAGACTCGATGGCGGCGAGGTGGGTTCTGGGGTGGTGGTTCCAGGGCCTCATACAGTGTCTGGCCCTTGACAAGCCCACAGTCAACCTTCATCCAGTGAACGGGAAAGGGGTGGCCCTTAGGAAATACAACTCCTCTGTTGGGTGCCCTGTCCTGGGAGTTTTCTCCAGTTCTGAAGGCCAGAGCTGGCTGCTCGATTCCTCCAAGTGGAGGGAGGAAGTGGCAGCTGCAGAGAAAGTTCGTTCCCCCCCCACCCCCCATCACAACTTGAGGTTCCAGGGGTATAATATAGTGTCCCGGGGAAAATATGGAGGGCCTATGGTTCTGGGCTTGCTTTCTGGGCTCAATGGTTGTCAGTGAGCTCTCTTTAAAATACAGGCAACTTGCTGGACTTCTGTCATCCTTGGTGGGCCGCAGGGACCAATCTGGGAATCAGGGAAAGCATCCATCAACTCCCGCTGCTACATCTGAGGCTGTAAGAAATGTTCCGTGTGTCTGGGGAACCGCCTCATATTTTCCTCCTGAAGTACCTTTCTGGGGCAAATTCTTTTTCTTGACGAGAGTCAGCTTTCCTGGCATGCTCTGCTGTTCCTCAACTTTATGACCTGTGTGGGCCCCAGCCAACGCTCCCCGTCCTTCCCTTTCTCACCCCCATCTACCTAGACGATGTGAGCTGCCTTCGGAAATTCAGCATGCTCTTGGTCCCTCTCACCGGGATCTCCAGGTAGTCCCCCTGGAGATGCCGATTGATAGATAAGGCTCACACCTCAAGAATCAGCTAAAGAATGCCAGGGCGTTCACCCAAATGCTCTGTAAGAAAACAACAGCAAACAACAAACAACCCACTGCGGTGGTGTTGATCTTGACTCATAGGCCAAGAAAGAACGGCCCCTGTGGGTTTGTTTTGCAAGATGTTCTATAGCAGAGCAGGGGAAGTTGAGGGCATGGAGAGCGACATGGGGAGGGAAGGGCCGGGGGTCCTGGCCCTGGAAGTCCTCACCGTGCACACTCTAAGTGACTAACCATCTGGGCATTGTTTCCCTGTGCTCACCCACACCCGGCTGGGTTCAGGCCGTAAGCCCATTTCCTGAGCATTCCACGGCCAGGGCCGAAACAATCCCGTGCCTAATCTACAATCTTGTGAAATGTTGCCCGCCTTCATTGTGGCGGCAGCCAGCCTCTGCGGGTCGCCTCCTCTGGACGGCCACTGCCAGAGAGGCACGGAGAACAATCTCTCCGGGGAGCATGTGTTTGTTCTAAAAAAATCAAACCTTCTTACAGAGGTGGTTGTTGATTTTTCTCTTCTCCCCGCCCAGGAAAGTTGAAAGCAGATTAGAGAATTTCATTTTCGTGTGTGGGATTTTGAAAAGGGCAAAAATATGGAGGGAGATAAGGGCGAAGGGCACATGTCTGGGATTCTGATGTGTGTTCTTTTTTCTCTCAGGAGGATGGGGGTGGGGGTGGATGTGAGGAGGCGCCCTTTGGAACCGGGTTTCTTTCCCAAGAACCCTTAATGATGAAAATAAAACCACTGCCATCGAGTCAAATCTATCCCCTAGGGGCCCTATAGGACAGGAGGGAACTGCTGCTGTGGGTTTCTGAGACGGCAAACTCTTTATGGGAGTATAAAGCCTCGTCTTTCTCTGGAGGAGTGGATGCTGGTTTTGAACTGCTGACCTTGTGGTTAGCAGACCATCTCATAATCTCATACCCTGCCAGGCCCCATCGATAATGCAGACATCACCTTAGTAGCCAAAGTGAACCAATGATTAATGAAAGTGGTATTTGGGGAGGGTACTGATGACTGAATTCAGAAACAGGATCTTTAAGGATGTCTTCCCGAATCCCAGCATGTAGTCTTCTACTGGAAGACAATGCTCCCATTTTAGCCATTCCCATTTGCTCTTAAGTGGGAACACCTACTGTCCCAGACATTTCCTCTTGGGCAGAGAGAGAGAGAGAGAGAGAGAGAGAGAGAGAGAGAGAGAGAGAGAGAGTTCATCCTAAGCAACTTCTTAACCAGAGCTAGGACAACAAAGAGCCTCCCAGCTCTCTCTCTCTCTCTCTCTCTCTCTCTCTCTCTCTCTCTCTCTCTCAGCTCCCTGGTGAAGGTTGGAATAGCAGTGAGAGGGCCAAAAGGCTGACAGGAGAAGCAGAGACTCTCCCAGTCACTCCCTGCCAGTGCTGGCCGGTGGTGATATGGTTCCATCTCATCCTGTCCCGTGTGTCTGTGATTGAAGAACAGCTTCTTGGACCACTCGGGGAGGCGACTGCAGTGCTGCAGGGTGGCTGGCTGGCACTTCTTTGATGAGTGGGGAATGCCCAATCCTGGGTGTGGACCTCACAGCCCTTACCTACCCGGGGGGATCACATGCATCTCTTTGCTCACCCCAAGAAACAAGACAGGCTGAAAGACCACTGAGGTTCCGAAGACTGCACTTCTATATGAACCTTTCATAATCAGGAATCTTCTAAGCGTGAGCTTAGAGGGTCCTGCTCCCATCAAGAGTTAGTCTCAAAAACCCCAGGGTGGTGGTGGTGGTGCAGTTCTCCCCCCCACCCCCTCCCCAGGCTAGAATCAGCACCGACTGGAAGGAAGTTACATTCTGACTCATCACAGGAGATGAGCCCTCAGTCGGTTGCTGTCCTGTCAATTCTGAGCCCTGGTGGTGGTGCTGCCGGAGAGGAGATGTGTTCCTTTCTCGGTGGTCAGCTGAACAGGCATAGGCCCTCTGGACATGTGGAGAGGGCTTTAAACTGCCACGCTCCCAGTTAGTGGTCAGAAAAGAAACCCATCGGGCCACCCAGAGACCATCCACAGTGACATGTAGGTAAACGGCATCTCCATTGTCCTCAGGAGACTGGCTTTGGGAGTCATGCACCTGACTGATGGCTGCTGTGAACGTCTCACGGCAACAGTCTGCACTGTCTCTTCTGAGAGAGAGCGAGTTATCCCCCGGAGGGAAAATCATTTCCAGGGAAAACCGAAAACCAACCCAAACCCAGGAAGCCAAATTCCACTGCTCCTGAGTCCTTTCTGAGTCCTGGCCACCCTCAAGGAGCGGGTAGGACTGGCCCCATGCGTTTCCAAGACAGTTACTCTTCACGACAGTAAAAAGCCTCTTTCTCCTATGGAAACTGTGGATTGGAACTGCTCACCAGTGCATAAGCACACCACCACCAGGGCTCCTAAATCTCCAGGATGGACACGCCACGAGATGGCTAGGGGCTGGGCACCTTGGCAAATGCAGCATGTGCTCACGTGGCTCTCTCCCCTTTCAACACACCCAGGAGCTGAGAGCATGCACGCAGGTGTCAGACTAAAGACAAGCCTTCCCGACCCAACCCTAACACGGTGGCAGTGAAATTCGACAGGGGGGTCACCCTTCCCCCAGCTCCCCCCCACCCCTGCCTTCCTGACTCGCCAACAGTTCATGGCACTCTCCAGCCCCCGAGGCCTGCCCGTCAAACCGGACTGCAGAGAAGAGAAGGGGGTAGCTAGAGAATGAAAGGGCCATTTCTAAGCCTGGGCTCTTTGGACGTGACCTCTTCAAGGTATTCAAACAGCTTGTTTTGAAACACCCTGTGCTTATCAGCTGGGGAGCAGTGCAGCCAGAGGGCCAGGCGGGTTTGGGGGACAGGTCTGGAAAACATGAAGACGACAGTCCCATGATCAGAGTGGAAAGCCAACTCCTGTCAAGGGTCTCTGCAGACGGTTTTCCCTCTGGTTGGCAAGGCAGGCAGGGAGCTGGGGGGGTGTCCTCAAGAACCCAACTCTCCCAGCAGCAGTAAGTTGCAGACGCTTCCTGGAGGGGCTGGAAGCTGAGGCAGGCCCCAGCTGGTCAGGCTCACCATGCACCTGCTGCCTTGGCTTGGAGGCTATTTTCATTTCCAAACCCAAGGCCCCTGGCTTCCCTCGCCTAAGGAGGGCTGTCCCACTCACCGTCATCTCTTCGGGGTTCCCGTTGGCTACTTCCACTATCCTGAGGGCAGGGTCCACCTTCACCTTGGCTCGGGTCATAAACTGGATGACAGAGGAACTGTCCTGTGGAGGAGACAAAAGCACTGGCTGTAAGACTGGCCCCCTCACCCCCTGGGCCACGGCTGGGCTCAGGGGAGGAACTGAAACCCCAGGAGTCCATGCAGATGGACCCAAAGAAAAGACATGCTTCATTTACCTACCGTATTTGTCAGATCAGAAGATGCACTTCCCTCCCACCCCAAAGTGGGGGGGAAAACAAGGGTGCATCCTATGGTCCGAAGGTGTGGTCCCCCAGGACATTTGTTGATGATCCCATGCGCCTGCTGACTGTCTGCTGCTGTCTGCATGCTGTGGATTGCCGTGTGTTTGGGGGAAGTCCCACCACCATGTCAGTCAGGTCCCACCACCATGTCAGTCAGGTCACATGATCCATATACGCCTCCCCTCGTTTGTTTATGAAAGTGATGATGGTTCTTAACACCACTGTTGAGTCTATGCTGTTACATGCTGGCATATTTTGCTTTATTTTAATATGTTTTGGTATACTGGCACTATTTGGTTCCGAATAGTTTTTTTCTTATTTTCCTGCTCTAGCACTGGGTGCGTCTTAAGGTCCAAACAATATAGTAGATGCCTCTCTGTCATGAGTGCCTTTAGGAAGCATACCGACGACCGGCACTGCCTAGAGTCATCCCTGACCCAAGGCACTCCCAGAGTAGGACTGTGCTCCTTGGAATTTTCTGTGGGATTTTCTCTGGGAATTTGGTCACCAGGCCTTTCCTCTCCGGCACCATGGGGGGCTGAGAACTCCACCTTTGATCACCAGCCGAGCATGTCGATGGCTTGCACCATCCAGGGAGTCTAGGTGAAGCACAGATTTCCAGGTTTTCTCTCGAGAACCCTTTCACACCGTCCCCTCAGAACCAGCAGAGCCAGCAACCTTGTTACCATGCAGAACGCAGTAAGAAGTGGATTGTTGCTGAGGCAATTGGGGTAAAATTGAGCACCCTATCATTGGATCTCCCTTAAGTTTACATTTGCTTGACTTATAAATATTTTGGCTTCCTTTTCGATGGAGGTTTTCATCTGTCTTATTTGTTCTTGTTAGATTTATTTTAAAATGTTTCTCTGTAGCGGAAATCCAAGATGTGTAATTCTATAGAGACAGTAACTGGATGAATGGTTCCTTGGGGGTAGGGCATGGGAGATTGGGGGGCTCGGGGGAGTGGGGCGCTAGTGATGATGAATCCCAGAAGGAAGGAAATGTCCTAAAATGGATTGTGGCAATGACTGTACAACTCTTCTCAATGTGACTAAGCCATTGAACTGTATAATATGTGAATTATATGCCAATAAAACTTGTTGGGTGGGGGGAATCAACAACCCTTTCATCTTTTCATGTCATGGTGAATTCTAAATCACTGCCGGATCTCGGCAGTCACCAACAACACATGCCAGCTTGTGTGTTGCCGCTGCCAAGCGGGGAACATCAGCTATCAGTATCTGGATAGTCACATACTCACCAAGAGTGGTGAGTAAATAAAGCTACTTAATGGCGGCCAGCAAAGCCCGGCCCTGCCTGCCACAGAAGGTGGCTGATTTAGACTTTTTGGGCATCTCTCTGGCATGACCACAATCCTCACAGGCTCCACGAGAGGTGCTGCTTTTAACTCCCTGCTCTTCAACAAAGCTGCTGTGCAGTCGCAGACATGGATGGTGAAGGGAGGCCTCGGATGGAGAGATAAGGAAGACACCCGAGGTTAAGAGATTACATGTCGGGGAAGCTCAGGCGGAGGGCACAGACTCCCACACATATCTGACCTATCACCCCCTTTTCAGAAAGAAAAATTACCCAGCACCACCCTCTGGGAGTTGTAAAGTGTGTACTGTAGCCCATCATCCAGGATAAAGTGTGGGTATCTGCTTTGGCAAGACCCCTGTTGTTCAAGCACCTCTGTGTGTGTGTCGGGGGGGGGGGTTGGAGTAGTGGGGAGACAGTATTGTCTACTTTGGGAAACATTGGAAGAGAGGAACCATGTGGTGGTGCATACGGTTAAACGTGCTCAGCTACTAGCTAGAAGGATGCAGGCTTGAGTCCACCCAGAGCTACGGTGACCCAGAGGTAGCATAACTGGAGCTGGATTCTCAGGGTCAGCACGTCAGAGCCCAATAGACTGAGGGCGCATAGAAGACGCAGGAAGAGCCTGCCAGTCAGCGGGCATCAAAAGCCCCACGACAGGCTCAGGTTCAAAGCCACTCAGCCCAGTACCCAGAAAATGATGGAGATGGGAGTTGGAAAGAGGCCAGGAGTAGCCACACTGTGACCCAGAGGCAGGCCAGAACCTGGAGCCAGCTGCACTGATGCTGCCGCTTTGACAGAGACAGGCAGGGGAAGGGGCTGCCTGGCGGCCCTGATGGACACAGGGGCCAGCAGTGGGGGCATTTAACACTAGTCTTCTGCCCTTGGGGTATCTGGGGCCCCGAGGTGGGCAAGGGGCTTGCCATGTCCGTTCCATCTGCCTGTCGCACATGTGGAGGTGTGTGCACAGCTCTGACGACTTCTGGTGAAACTGACTGCAAAGTATGAAAGCAGAGGACTACCCAAGCAGAGCACATTCCCCAAGGGGTCCCTTTATGGTTTCCACAAGGACCTTCTGAGGACAAGCCACACACGGGTACCCCACTCTGCATATTTTTCCTGGGAGTTCTGCATGACTTGGGGATCTTGTTAAAAACCACTTTTCATGATGGTGTCAACGCTTCAGGAAGCATGTCCCTCAATGAAACTGCTCTAGCCAAAGCACCTTGAGCAGTATGTGATTTTGGATGCAGATAATATCTCACGGATTTAGCCAGCTGGGACACTTGTGATTTGAATCACCATCCTCTTGGGTGTCAGTGAGAGGGAGAGCAGGGCAGGGATGGCGGGGGGGGGGGGGGGGGGGGGGGGGGGGGGGGGGGGGGGGGGGGGGGGGGGGGGGGGGGGGGGGGGGGGGGAAGAGGGGGGCGACTATACAAGCGGCAGACAGAGCAGATAGGCTGCCGACACAGGACAGGCGCTGGGAGTTACCGACTCAGCAAGGAGAGGATTCTACTTGGGAAGAACACTTGAGTCCCTTTGATAAAAATCACATCTTACTCGTCCAACGAAAACTTCAAGTTAAAACAATGAAACCTCAAACTCCCATGTTGGAGGCCAGACCTTGGGGGTCAAAAGAAAAATCAACACCACAGCAGGCCCCAGCAACCACTAAACTGGCACCGGCCCCAGTCAATGAAGGAGGCTCCTGAGACCACTAACCCCCATGGCCTCCACCCCCACCCCCTTGCCATGCTCCCTGCCAGGCCACAGGGAGGTCAGGACCCAAGTTCCAGGAGCAGCTCAGGCCCTATATGACTTTAGGTCAGCCTTCTTTGAGGTTCTTCTGGCTTTTCTGTCTTCCCTCTGGGCTCTACCAAGCTGGGTGTGCCAAGGGCACAGTGGTCGGGAGAGCGCATCCTTAGCAAAGGACCCCCACTGACCACAAAGGCAGAGGGGAGAGGGAGGGAAGACAGGGGGACGCAGCACAGAGCTGTGCTCTAGGCAGTTGAGGTCTCGTGACAAAGGCAAATGAACCAAGCTCAAGGAGCAGCCACGCGGGTTGAGGGGGAAAAGGAGGAATCTGAGTTCAGTTGGTGTTGAAGGTGACGAGGATCCTAACATGACCAGGAGTGCTTTTTGTCCGGACACGATGGGATATGGAGTCACTATCCCTGCAACCTGACTGGGGACCTGCTCCCCAGAGCCCTTTCTCTGTAGGTGGGAAGGAGAGGGTGAGGGTAGGGGTGGAGGTGGGGTCTCCAGCCCAGAATCACCCCTTTCCAGAGTCCCAGCAAGGCCAGTGGTGCTGCCGTTCATTCCTGGGTCTCTCTCAACACTGCCCTGCTTGCCCCTGCTCTTAGCCCAAAGGCCAGCAAGTGGTAGCACTGCCCTTTTGAAAGGGAGAGATGCAACAGGAAGACGACTGTGGTCAGGCTGCTCCAAACCAGCAGTCCTCCAAAGGGGACCCCAAGTGGGCCCAGGTCTCCGTGATGGGAGGGGTGTGTGGCAGTCACTAATCTGGTGTCAACTTGAGGATGGGGAATGTAGGGCTGGAGTCTAGCCTGTCAATCTGGAGATAGCTAATGAGACCTCTGTGTGGGCATGACTTTCTCCTGAGAATTCTGGGAAATCTGGCTGTATTTTCCCCTTAGAGGTGAGAGACTCACTCCTCAGTTCCTTGGAGATGCTCTAATCACAAGGCTGACTCCCTGGGAAACACTGCCGCTGACAAGGCACATGGCAGCATGTGGATAGACCCTGAGCCCTGGAACCTGGAGCAGCCACGGGGAGACCCCTGCCAGCACTGAGAAGCTTCTACCACCACTGGATACACAAACCTGGGATTGTCCTGGTGTCATTGCATGTGCTTCATGAGCCTGAAGAGGACTTAGGGATTGGTATTGGACATGTGGGCTAATAATTGGACTTATGACCTTGGACTGGACTGGGATGGGATGTTTTCTTTATGTACAGTTGCTCTTGTTTAAAAACCTCTTTCTTATAAACTTATGAGTGTTTATGAATTTGTTTCTCTAGTCTGCCAGGACTGACACAGGGTATAATAGTGGTTAACAGAGGGGGGTCAGAACAACCCCCCCCCCCCAATCCTCACTGTGGTGTGAGTTCAGGCCAGCATTAAAAAATAGCCACACAGGCACACTTCTCATTGATTGACAGAATGACTGAACCAATGAATAATGATATATGGAAATTACTTGCCAATGAAACTGTTGTGAAAAATAGCCCCACACAATGGCTTATAAGGACACTCATTCACATGGCTAAGGGGCTTGTATGGTCGACCACAGGGAAGCTTTCAAAGGAAAAGTAGATCTGCTGTGGTTAGAACCATAAAACCATATATATTATATATATGTACATATTTCCATCTGCAAACCTTCTGATAGCCTCTTCTTGGAAGGGGCCTCTTGTCCTCAGATGTCTCATGTAAGCAATATATCACAGTAAATCGATGCCTTTGCAAGGGCCACCAATTCCCCATCTGAGCTATGCTTTTTGTGGCTCTATTTTGAGAACTTCCCCATAGCATAGTGACCGGGGCGCCCTGTAATAGGCCCCAGCTGACATCTAGAGGTGGGGATGGGCAAACTCGATCCACATGCCAAATCTGGGCCCTGCCTGTTTTTAAAAGAAAGTCTTCTTAGAACACATTTGTTAAGAGTGTCGTCTAGAGCTGCCTTGGGGCCACAACGACAGAGTCAAGCAGTTGTGACAGAGACCTACTGACTTGACCATGTATCTTGCCCTTTAGAGAACAGTGTCTGACCTAAAGTGTGGAGTCTAGACCAGCAGCAGCACTTAGTAGGGTATCAGAAACGCAGCACCTCGGACACCCGCCCCCGGCATGTGTACTCTGACAAGTTTCCAGGTGATGCCGATCCAAGCACAAGGATGACGCACCTCAATGTGCACTCCAAACACCTGGTTTGCTTGCTCAAAGGAAGATGCCGATTCCATCTAGGGATTCCATATGGCGGAGTCCCCAGGCCGTCTGCTGCTGGTCCTCAGACCTGACGGTGAGCAGCGTGGGGGGTGTCTTCCCCTGGTGCCCTCTAGCAGCAGAATTACCAATGGTTCTGGCTAGGAAAGTTTTAAAGGAGGGTGGGACAGACAAAGCACTGTGAATGCTTTTACGTGACCCCTACCTTCTTCAGTATCTCTGTGTTCAGCAGCATGGACACGTCTATCGTCCGACTTTCTTCTTTAGCGAGGGCACTCAGGTTACAGCGCACTGTCAGGCAGGACATCCCAGGTTTCTCACAGTCCTGAGAAGAAAGACCAGAGAGTTGACCCCTGATGTCAGGAACGTCCCTGATGGAGCAGTGGGCACCACTAAGCTTTGGTTCTCCTTCGACTAAGGCAGGCAGTCAAACTGATTCTAACTCACGGTGACCTTCCAGAACAGAGTGGAGCTGCTGCAGGGAGTTTCGGAGACTATAAATCTTCGCGAGCAGGCTCCCTCATTTTCGTCTCCTGGCTTGACTGATGGGTTTGAACCATCATCCTTGCAATCAGTCGCCTGGTGCTTATCCTGCCGTGCCACCAACGGCAATGCTCCCACTGCCCTGGAATCGATTCTGGCTCAAAACACTGCTACAGGACAGAGCGGAACTCCATTTAGGGGTTTCCGGGCCCATAAATCTTCACAGGATCAGAACACCTCGTGTTTCTCCTTTGGAGTGGCTGGTGGGTTCACACTGTTGACCTCGCAGTCCGCAGGCAACATGTAACCCACTCCGCCACCAGGCCTCCTGAACACGGCACTTTCCAACCCCACTGCCGAGTCGATTCCAACTCACGCTGACCCTACCTGGGGGCTTTGAAGTGGCAACCTTTCAGTGAGAACAGACAGCCTTCACTTTCTCCTGTGGGTTGGCTGGAGGGTTTGAACTGCTGACCTAGCAGGTAGCAGTCCAACTGTGTCACCAGGACTCGCAAACTGCCAGTTCTGGAGAGGGAGATGCAACCACTCCTTTCTATCACCAGAGGGCACTCTAGGGATTTTTTACTTGGTCTCAGAGGGACAGTCAAGCAGCTAAATGTCACTTCTTGTTTAATCCTACCCCCACATTTGAATTTCACAGGGAGAAAAAATATGTATATTTTAAAAAGAAACACGCTTTTTGAAAACATCATTGCCGTGGGAAATGCGTTTTCCGGGGTTTTTTTCACTCCAGGCAGGGCAAATTAGAGGGCAGGAAATAAAACCAAAATTCAAGAGGGAAGAGACTTTGAAAGAGCATCATGATTCTATCAATAGTGCTGCTTAACTTACATATGGTAAACAGAACAGAGTTTACGTACACACACACTTTTTTTTTGGTTTTGGACACTGGGCACTCTCATTCAGATCAAGATGGAGAACACTCCTTGTCCCCAGCAGGCAGGCTTGCGTCCTCCTCTGGTTAATCATCTCCCAAAGTAACGATGAGGCTCAATGGCTACGGATTACGTGTGTCACCTGTGGGATATGCTACCAGTGAGGTCATACAGTGTGCGTGTCCTTTTGTGTGTGTGCGCTTTCACTCCCGCTACATCTGTGAGCTGGACACGCGTTGGCGTGTGCAGTGGCCAATGCATTTTTCATGGCTGCACACGATTCCAGTGCATGGATATACCGCAATTTGCTCATTCTCTTTGGCTTGTTTCCAGCTTCGAGCTATCCTGACTCACATGTCTGTCAACAATTGGATGCACATGGTCTGTTTGGTTTTTGAGGGAAGACACTGCAACTCACTTCTCTGGGGAGGAAATCCAGGCGTGAGCTGGCTGGATCACAGAGGATACATGTTCCGTTGTAGAAGACTCTGAAACAGTCTCCCCACGGGCTGGCCCCGCAAGCTTCCCTCTCGTTTAGACTCAGACGGGTTGGAATAGGCTCGACTTTGTTGCCTGGCAGGCTGTGAAGGGTCAGCCTGCACCAGCCACTGGGGTTTGGGCTGTGAATTTCACACAGATCAAAACCTCCGCCTGACAGTCCTGATCATTTCACTAAGTCCACTGACGAGGACCACCTCGGGGAAGTCACAAATGCCAAAGAGAAAACTGACCCCTCCTCTCAGATCGGCCTTCCCGTGGGGGACCACCCACGCCACGCCCCCACCACCGCGAGTTCTTACCAAGACTTTCCTTCCGGACTTTGTGAAAAAGGCAAATATGGTGTGGAAGATGTTCTCGTGTTCTTGCGGGATGATGCACGGGGTTGGGTTTCTCTGGAAAGAGCAGTTTCCTTTCTCTTGGCTCACCTGGAAACGAAAAGAGGGTCGTTCAGAACGCCCCGGCCCAACCACAGATGAGGAAGCTGGGATCCCTCGTTGTAGAAGCAGCGGCCTAACCAAACCAGCCCTGCCCGTGGATAGATTCTGACTCAGAGAGACCCAACAGCATGGAGTGGAACGGAGGGTGTCCGAGGCTGGCTCTAATCTTCACGGCAGCAGGCTGGCAGGGGAGGACGGTTGGAGTGCGCTTTGCCCCGGCACCATCAGCCTTCCTGCGATGGGAGTGGGCGCGTCTTCGAGAGGCAACTGCTTTCCTGTGTCCATTCCCCAGCGGACACTGACTGTTGGAACACCTGGAAGGTGGCAGCCACCGAGCTGGGCAACAGAACGTGTAAATCCTCAGTCCCTGAAGCGGGTGACAAGTTGGCATAGCAGACACAAGTGGGAGGGGACGAGAAGATGAAGTGGGAAGGACACTACCTTCCTGATGCCTCCTGGTGTCTGAGGCACATGGGCAACATGCCCACCCCATCCCCTCAGCGAGGCCCCGAGCCGCTGGCCCCCGAGGGCGGTGCTCCCCACCCCACGGCCAACCGGAATCAGCTGTTTGGACTGGCCTCCCCCGCCGGTGGTGATCCCGAGTCACAGTCACCTCCTTCGTGGTGGGGAGAGGCAGGTTCCATTAATAGTGCCTTAGAAGAAACTTGTATTGTAAGCAACCCTGCGAGTCTTCTAACGATGCATCAGACGACAAGACCGCTTCCTCACACCCCTTCAAATTTGCTAAGTCAATTGCTACTTTATTTTTGGTCCGCACGCAAAGGCATGCGATCGGAGGGTGTCTGTCCCCGAGGCAGCTCTTAGGAAAGAGAGGGCTGCGTTCTCTCCCGCGTTGAAAGCCTCTCACAAGGGGAGAGGAGGCCGGCTTCAGTCCCATGGTGGGATACGAGCTTGCTTCCCACAGAAAAGCCAGGCGAAGCTCACACGGGGTCGGAACTCTCCCTCCCTCCGTGTGAAGCGCATGATTTGGGGACAGCACTGGCGCCTGGCCTGGAATCAGTGCCGGGTCGGGTGCTTTTGAAGGTCATCAGGAGGAAGTGACGGGGGCAGGAGGCACTGAGGTGACTCCTGGGCTGCGATTGTTGTAAAAGATGACAAAAGAGGCTGGGGACTTCACAGAGACTCCATCATGCTTGACAGGGGTCCAGGGTGTCGTGGTGAGAGTCAGGCTGCTCTCCACAAGGCCAGCAGTCTGATGGCACTGGCAGCTCCGAGAGAGAGAGAGAGAGAGAGAGAGAGAGAGAGAGAGAGAGAGAGAGAG
>PVJH01016755.1:0-49694 GCA_004026705.1 Nesogale talazaci | reverse complement strand
CAGGGTGGGGACCTAAGGCCCACTGGTGGGTAATTGGTCACCCCTTTACAAGGGAGACATGGGGAGGAGACAGACCAGTCGGGGGGCAGCCAGGCAGTGTTAATGCATACAAGTTTCCTCTGGTTCCTGAAGCCTTCCTCCCTGTCCCCCAACCATCATGGTCCCAACTCTACCTTGCAAATCCAGATGGACTGGAGAAGTCACACTGGCATAGAGGGGAGCTGGAGTTATGGGGAAACCAGGATGGATGGGCCCCTTCGGACCAATGGTTAGAGTGGAGATACTGGAAGGGTGGAGGGAAGGGGGTGTAGAGAGACGGAACCAACAGCAAGGATATATACACAAGCTCTTATTTGAAGGGTGGGCATCAAAGGAGTGGGTTGGGGGAGAGGTCGGGCAGTGTACGATATGACAAAACAATAACAATGTATAAACTATTGAGGGTTGGAGGGGAGGAGAGACCAGGGAAAGAGGGGAAGGAATGGTTAAGCCGATACTAGGGGCTAAAGGGAAAAAGGTGGATGACTGGAGAACAATAATAAAAGTGGACATGTGAGGGTGCTTGACGAGTATGCTTATTTATATATTGTGAAAAACGATGTATGAGCCCCTAATAAAATGATTGGATAAAAAAAAGAACAGAAAAAAAATAAAAAAAATAAAGGGGCCATGATAGTTTATACAATAGTTGATTCCCACCCTCTTGCAATGTGTGACCGTGTCTCATGTTCCTTCCTTGGAGAGATAGAGGGTTTCTATTTCCCCACTTTGCTCTCTGTGGATTGGCCACATGACTGGTCTAGGTTGTCAACAGAATGTGGTGGAAAGAAGCACGGAACCATCATGGAGCTTGCAAGAGATTGGCTGTGGTGTTGGGTAAGCGGAGGCATGTGACCTGGCCTCCTGACATGTGTCTCCTAACAGGTCCTGAAGTCCTGAGCCTTCCACCATAGGTATAATCATCAGGGGAAGTAGGGCCATTGTTTTCTTAGGCTCATTTGGCCATCAGAGCGCGTGGAGCATGCTGACCTCAGTCACGTCTGATGTATCAGAGGAGACACAGAAGTGTGCACCAGGAAGGACAGACAGTGTATGAGGACCTCCAGAAGTCAACAAAAAAAATGCCCAGGGCTGCCGACAAGGAACCCATCAATCTGGTCTAGACTTTCAGCTTCCAGGATTGTGAAGAAATAAACTTCTGTTCTTTAAAGCCCCCACTGTTGGTATTTGTGCTACAACCGTATATGCTGGTACTTAAGCCACCCCTACTACTCCATTCCAGAGACAGCCAGCTGTCAGATATGTGGATGGGATATCACAAACAAGCCAGTCTGCTTCTGGATTCGTCCTCCAGTCCCAGATACAAGGGACTGAAGCAAAATGATCGTGGTCTGGTCCAGATCAGTAAGCCACCACGTTGATCCAGGAGAGCGGCCATGAAGCCTTTTGTTTGGGGCTTGGAGTGGTTCGATAAAGCTGCAATGGCTGAGCTGTCCTACCTGTCACGTGGTGACCACAAGCAATGAAGGGCAACCCCAAAGTTCCTCCACAGGAACCCCCAATACTGCCATCGGGTGATCTTGACACATAGCATCAACAAGAGACAGATCAAGTCATCACACACCGTCCACTCGTGGGGCTCCTGAATGGCGCAGACAGGTCATCCACGCACTAGCTAACGAAAAGGTGGAGACATGGTAAGTTTATTCAGCAGTGTCTTAAAACAAAGGCCTGGTGAGGTCTTTCTGAGGAATCAGCCATTGAGCCGACCCTGCTGTTCTACTCAGAGGGACCCCGGTGCCAGTAAGTTTATTCTGTTAGGCTCTTGTGCAGCTGTTCAAAAGAAGGAGGCAGCTCTCTGGGAACCAGTTCGGAATGCCACCTTCCAGCATCCATATGAATTTCAAAGCTGGAAGCAAGAGGCAGAGGAGAATGCAGAGCCAGCCTCTGAGCCTGTGCAATCTCTGTATGTGCATCTGCAGGCGGATCCACCAGAAATACGAGACAGCAGCCACTGCCTGTGAGAAGGGGAACTGGGTGGTTGGGAAACAAGGGTGGAAGAAAAATACTTCCTTTTTCTCGGCCTCCTCTTTTTGTGCATCTGTTTTGCATCATGGGAATGTGTTATCTATTCACAAATAAATAAAAGCCGAATTGGAGGGGAGGGGGAGCAGAACTCTTGTGCCTCTCAAAGTCAGAGTCTATTATTCTGTGTTCCAAGATTCCCAAGATCCACCGGGACCGTAAACAGCACGGAGGGAACTGGGCTGATTCCCCGCTTCCTCCTCCCCGACAGGCCGCACCACGTGTGCGCCAGGCCGCCCGGCTTCTCGGTTCCGCGGGTGGGCGAGCTTCAGCCCCGCCGCCGCGGGTCGTCCGTCGCTAGAGGGCAGCGCGGAGCCTCCAGGCCCCGGAGGGACGGCGGTGAGAACTTGGGCTAAAGGACTCAGGCTCTGCGCTGAGAAAAAGAAAAAGGTCTGAAAAACGTACCCCAGAGTTACATCGCGGGGGTTCCCAAAGTCAACCTGGGTCTCATTAGGGGTAAGGAGAGGAGTGGCGGTGTTGATCGAGTGTTTCAACAACAGAAGACCACCACAAACTAACCCACTGCCCTGCAGAGTAGAACTGCCCCCATGGGGTCTCTGAGACGGAGGTCTTTACCAGAGCATCGTTCTCCCTTAGCGCGGCTGGTGGGTTTGAACCGCAGACCGTGAGGTGAGCAAGCCAGTTCAATGCTTCACCCACACTGTCCCCCTGACCCCTTTCTCTCTACGGGGGTAAACTGTTTGGGGGAACTGGCTGTCCTATACACATCCGGGGGGCAGGAGGGTGGTTTTCCATCATCATAAACTCCCTGTGTGATCTTGGGGTTCCAAGTCTGTAAACCTGGATGCTGGGTCTTAGAATGTATTGAACACCCGGTGTGTGACGCACCTGGGTGGGACCCGGTTTGCTATGGAAGGGTGGTAGAAAGGTCTGGCGATCATCTTTGTGAAACTTACAGCCAAGAACGTTTATGAAGCAACGTTCTGCCCTGTAATGCATACCCACGACGTGGCAATACGTTTGGTTTGGGGTGACAGGCACGGACGAAATTCATAAGCACTTTAAAGCGGGTTTAGCACCCCCAGTTTATAGATGAGGGAGTACAGTTTCAAGAAGCCGAGGATCTTGCTCAAGGCTACCCAGCTGGTAAGAGGCGGGCCAGAATCTGAATTCAGCCGCCCAGAGCTGCTGTCCGGAGCTGTTTCTGGGAAGAGTTGGACCTGAAAAGCTTTGCAAAGGGACCCGGGCACCCTGGTCACTGATGTACAAGGTCCCAGGTGCCAGGCATGTCATGGGGCCACCTTACCAAGCCTCACTTCCCTTAGGGAGAGGCTGGCGCCTGGGACCTGATGGCCCATAGGTGCAGGAGGAAGAGAAGGTGCGGGCTGGGACCAGAGGCCTGGAGTCACCATGGCTGTGCGTAAACACGTCTGGCTGAGTGGGCAGCACGCGCAGAGCTGCTAGGTCAGCAACAACCCCCCCCCCCCCCCCCGCCCCAGACTGCCACCACCCCATTCCACCCCTCTGCCCTCCTCCAGGGCGGGGCGCGCAGCCGAGCTGCGCTGGAGCGGTCCCTACAGCCCCAAACGGGTCCTTTCGCCAAACGGAGTTCCTGTTTTCATGCAAATGCCTTTGTTCGCGCACCGGGACCGGAGGACGAACTGAGGCGCCGCTGGCTGCGGGCCGTGTTCAGCCTGCGCTTCTACCGGGCCCTGGAAGACAAGCGGGCCGAGAACAAAACGGCGGCCGCGCGGCAGATACCCACGGGAGGAAAGCGCGCTTGGCGCAGGCGGGGTGCTCAGGACACACTCGGGCGAGCTGGCAAAGGCCTCTCCGCCCTTGCGGCAATTTCCCCATCGGCCGGGGCGGCTGGTCTAAGGGCTCAGGCAAGAGAGGCCAGCGCCATCGAGTCGGCACTTACCCAGGCGCTTAAATGTTTGGAGTTTCCTGGTCAGGCTTTCCGCCTGGCACTGTGGGCCCACGCCGGGCGCCGCCTTTCCTAGGCTAGAAAGGGTGGGGAGATCTTTGCAAACAGCAACAAGTGTGCCTCTCTCACCAACACAAATGGAAAGTTGGTGCTAGGGCTGATCGCATGCTGTAAATTCAAAGTCGGGAAGGGTGAACAGACAGAACACACCAGTTCTAATAGAGACAGATAAAGCCCCCAAGGCTGGCGCCCTTAGATACCCTCCAGGCCTCGAATGAAAGCCTCCCCACCCCCTCCACAGTCAGCCAAGCAACAGGCAGGCTTATAAGAGGAAGTAACCATCTTAATAGATGCCGCCTTGGGTGTGTGTGAACTGCAAGGTCAGCAGTTTGAAACCACCAGCCGCCCCTTGAAAGACGGGACTTCCTACACCCCCGTTAAGATTTGCGGTCGGGCCGAGCCCTGGTGGTGTAAGTGGTTGAGTGCGGAACTGCAGCCCACGCACTTAGCAGTTCAAATCCAGCGGCGGCTCTCAGGAATGGCACTGGGTAGCACCCATGACCACCTGATGCCCACAAAAAAAAAAAGATTTGCAGTCATGGAGGTCCTCGAGAGTCGCAAGGGCCTTGGGAGTGCCTGGCTGGCCATGAGGGCTTTTTTGAGATGGAGGAACTACGACCACCGTGCGCGTGGGGAGCAATCAACGCTGGGAGACTCACCAAGAGGCAGCCTTTGCGCCGCCCTCCTCCCCCTGCACCACCACCCCACCCCCCACCGCCCCGCACAGAGCCCAGACAGCCGGAAGGGGCAGGGCTACCAGGGAATGGAAACCGAGAGTCCAGGGAGGAAGTGGGCAGGATGCTGTCACATCAAGGGGGTTACAATCCGAGTTACAAAACCAAATGTGTACACAGTGTTGAATGGGAAACCAGTCTGCTCTAGAAAGCTGCGCCCAGACTATAATTTTAAGAAGGGTTAGAGAAAAAAATGTAAATAGATGTATTAACGCATCTAACCCACACAACGACCTAATGAGATCCATGAATTATTAACCCCTTTTACAGATGGGAAAACAGAAGTTGAATAATCTCTTCCAAGGAAATTGGAGGTTGAATAATTTACTTATGGGAAGATGAGTTGAATAATTCATTTAAGGGGTCAGTAGATGATGGAGTCAGGATTTGGACCCAGACAGTCCAGCTGAGAGCAGGCGTCCTTAATTACTTCTCCCTGTGCCAGGAAGAATGCAAAATGTCGGCCTGCTAATAGAACTGGGGGCACAAGCTAAGCTACTCTTGAAGGGACTTCACTCAGTGAAGCTCTCTAAAACGTGGGGCCCCCCAAGCCCAGAGTCAAATACAGAGAAGACCCAGCATGCAAACAGCTGTGTGGGCAGGCAGTTACGGACAGCATGTGCAAAGGCCCTGTGGTGGGAGAACTCCATTCACTGTATTTATGGACAGCAGGAAGGCCAGGGAGCAATGGGGCCCGCAGTGAGGGATGGGGTACGAAAGGATCAGAGAGGCAGCCTGGAGCAGGTTTTGCAGGTCGTAACAAAGATGTGGGATCTGATCTTTGGTGTGATGAGAAGGTGTGTTGTCATGGCTGCTGAATAGAGAGGTTGGATGAGCTGGTCGAGGCCCTTCTTCATCTGTGAGTCTTGGGTTTCTGAAGGAAGCTGAATCACTCAGACCTTAAATACGTTTCTTCCTTTTCCCTGCCCCAATCATAGCTTCTAGGAGATTCATGGTGACAATGACCAACTTGCCAACCCCTTGAGAGTTGTCAGAACAGCTAGGGCTTCACCATGCAGATTGGGTAAGATTGGAACAGAGTAACAGGGACAAGAAGGGTACCCCTTTAATTCACTGATAACCCCAATACCTGGCACCTTAGGTGCAGCAAGGCAGGTCCTGCCATCACCCCACTTTTAAAGGCATCACTCTGCGACCCCCCTCCAGCTGTACATATCACATCCCTAGAGGATAAAGCCAACAGGGCCAAGAGGACACACTCATCAAAGCTTTACTCTTTATTTTACTGCATTCTTGGTTTCCTGGAACCCTGAGTTCTCTGTTCAGAGGCCATGCGCCTGCCCGCCAGGCCTGCCAAGGCCTCTTGCCAGTGTACTCTTGGAGACAGAGCACAAGGCTTGGGGGGTGAGGGTGGGAGCTTGGGGGCAGTCACAGGGGCTGGAGAAGAACAGCTCAGATGGAATGGGAAGAGGGGAATTGCACCCCAAGAAGTCTGACTCATGGACAAGAGACTTAAAACTGGGGATAAGGAGGTGCCCAGGTCACCCAGGACAGAAGTACTGCTCACAGATAGCTTTAAAGAACAAAGCAACTTTTCTCACAGTTCTGAGGCTAAAGTGTCACCCACTCTCACTAGGTGAATTCGTCCTGGTTACCTCCCTCGAGTGTTCGTGTCTGTTTGCAGCCCTTGGTGGCTGTCCTTTCACTCTAGTATCTCTGTTTCTGAGCTGTTCATTTTTTAAAAAGAAAACATTTTATTGGGGGCTGATACAATTCTTATCACAATGAATACATACATACATTGTCTGCAGACCACATTTGGTTTTTTTTGGGGGGGAGGGGGGCATCACTGTCCTCTGGTGGTCGTGGGAGCTACCCAGCCCTGCTCCAGAGAGCCCGCACTAAACCACTTATGCCACCGAGACTCAGCCCCAACACATTTGTATATTTGTTGCCTTCATCATTCTTGAAACATCCTCCTTCTATTTAGGCCCTTGGTATCAGTTCCTCATATTTCCCCCTCCCCTCCTGCCCTGCACATCCCCTTCCTTATGAACCCTTAATAATTTACAAATTATCATTATTCTGTCATGTTGTACATTGTTCGATGTGTCCCTTCACCGACTTTCCTGTTGTCCTGTACCCAGGGAGGAGGTTATATGTAGATCCCTGCAATTGGTTCCCCCTTTCCACTTCACCCTTCCTCCACCCTCCCTGTATCAGCACTCTCACCACTGGTCATGAAGGGATCATCTGTCCAGAATTTCCCAAGTTTCTGGCTCCAGTGTATATCCCCTGGTCTAGCCGGATTTACAAGGTAGAATTGGGATCATGATAGTGGGGGGAGAGGGAGGGAGAAGCATTGAAGAACTAGAGGAAGGTTGTATATTTCATTGTTGCTATACTCTACCTTGACTGTCTCATCTCCTCCCTCTGGCCCTTACAGAGCTGTATTTTTGATGACTCAGAAGTGGTCAGAAGTTGAATGGACTGATTAACACCTCATTAACACAACAAAATGAAAACCCAATTTCCAAACAAGATCAAGTAAGGGGGGCTTCAAACAGATCTTCAGAAAACCCTATGATCTTTTACTTCCATTTCCCCGCCCCCCCCCAATGAATTTTCAGAAGCACCATTGGATTTACAAACCCAGAGGTTAATATTTCAACACATATACAACTTACTGCCATCGAGTTGATTCTGACTCACAGCCAGCCTATTGGTCAGGGTAAAAAGGTCCCTGTGAGTTTCTCAGATTACAATTGTTTAAGGGAGTAGATAGCCTCATCTTTCTGCCAAGAAGCAGCTGGTGGTTTTGAACTGCAGACCTTGTGGTTTCTAGTGCAACACATAACCAGAGCTCCAATACATGTCTGGGGTGGGGTTGGGGGGAGGCACAAATTATTGCACAACAGAAAAGGACAGGTTGAAGGATGAGGGCAGGGATTATCTCCCAGACTGCTACATTCAGTGCAGTGTCCAAGAAGTCAGATCTTGACATTGAGTTTGAGCCTATGTCATGGGCGGCAAATTGCAAGGCTGGCAGTTCAAATCCATCAGCTGCTCCAAGGGAGAAAAATAAGGCTTTCTCCTCCCCCCCCTCCCCCCAAAGACTTACTGTCTTGGAAACGGAAAAGGTCAGTTCTATTCTGCCCTGTAAAGTAGCTATGAATCTTCAGAATTGCCTCGGTGGCAGTGAGTTTGTATTTTTTGTTTTGGCTTGGTTTTCCAAGAGATTATAAATGGAGTATTTATAGAGGTGAGAGATAGAACATTTTTAAAACAAGGTATTTGCTTAATGTATAATTTTTAAATATTTAGAGCTGAGTGGGCCCCCATTTGTATTCCTGTCCCAGGCCTCATTAGGGACAGGCTTGCTCTGGCACATATAAGATATTGACTATTTATCCTATAGATGGATTGATCTCATCTAATCGAATCCTCACTAAAACCCTGCAAGGGAAGTAGCCTCGTCTGTTTCACTGAAGAGGAAACTGAGGCTCAGAGAGATTTAGTTATGGGCCCAATTTGTCAAGTTAGAAAGTGGTAATACTGAACTCAAACCCCAACATGTCTGATTCCCCAAACTCCCACCTGTGAGGAACACATTAAACAGGACTGCTGGGGCAAGCATGGCACTTAGTCTTTTTGACCACATGTGGCTGCTGACTTGATTCCAGTGAAGGGTGACCTCATGTCTGTGAGAGCAAAAAATGCGCCCAGGAGGCTTTGTAATAACTGGGTTTCCAGGGTTGGATAGCAAAGACTTTCTTCCCAAGTTTCTCTGAGTAGGCTTGAACCTCTAACCTTTCGGTTGGCAGCCCAAGTGTGTTCACCATGTATACCACCCAGGGACTCAGCCACTGTTGAACCTCGAGGCAAAGGCCTTCCTTTTGTATTCTTAGCCCATCTTTGCAGGCACCTTTGTAACAGAGCGGGAACATGCACTCAATTTAACAAGTATGGGGGTACTGAGGCCCGCAGGAAGCCAAGGTCTAAGCAATGAAGGTTTATTTTTCTCACGGAGCAAGAAATTTGGAGGGAGCCAGGCCAGAGCGGGTGTAGTGGCTGCTCCAATCTGAGCATACTACATCTCACATGTGGTATATTCTGGGGATTGTTGGTGCTTAAAAAACTGCTCCTGACAACCACTGTTTATCATAGTCTCTAGTTTTGTGGCTCAGAAATCTGTGCAGGACATAGCTGGGTGATTCTTCTGCCCTGTGGGGCATTGGTTGGAGTCACTTGGTGGTATTCAGCTAAGGGTGGGGCTGTGTAGAGGCAGAAGAGGATCTCACTTGGCGGCCTGGTACTTTGGTAGATAGATTGGCGTGCTGCGCTCAGTGAATTTCTCTCCATCCCCATATGGTCTCAGGTTCTCTCCAAGTATGTGTTCAGCAGGGTCGGTGGACCTTTAACACGGCAGCTCATGATTCCATGAGCAGAACCTACCGGACCTAAAAGATAGGCCTAGAATTGGCACAGAATCCACTGGATCAAAATGCCTCGCCCAAAGAAGTCACAGTTCAGCCCAGATTTGAGAAGAAAAGAGACAGATGCCTGGCAGATACGTAATCAGCTGTCAATTTGAGACTCATGAGGGAAGGGGTGGAGTTGAAGCTGTCAATCAGGTCACAGCTTGCTGGCCTCATTTTGAGGCGTTAAGGAGATAAATAGCTTGCGGATGGCGGACATCCTCTCTCGGCCTGCTCCATGTGAGTTATGACTGACCATGAGCCTGATGGAGCTAGGCTGATGCGGCCCGAGCCCTGCAGCTGGGGGAACCACGTGGAGACCCAAGCCAGAGCTGAGATGCTTGTACCGCCATTGGATCCACAAGACTTTCAACCCATTGGCCCGTGATTTTCCTACATTTGGCATCATTGCATGTGTTGTACCAGTCTGCAAAGGAATTTATAGATGAGCATAGGATAGATGGGCTAATATGGGACTTGTGGACTTGATCTGGACCGGGCTGGGATGTTTTCTCAATGTTCAATTGCTCTTGTATATAAAGCTCTTTCTAATGCAAATATGAGTGTCTCTGGATGTGTTTCTCGAGTCATCCCAGACTAACACAGACATCTTCTCTCAAAGAAGTGGTCGCCATATTTAATTTGCCACATGGGTCCAGATGACTCTTGAGTTCTAATCATCACATCCCACATTCCACTCAGGATGAAGGGAGAAGAGACCAGGAAGATGTCAAGTCGCCCTTTGAAGATATTTTCCAGAAGACACACATACTCTTTCCCATCGGCCAGAACTCACGTGACCACAACTAGGCTGTGGATGGGGAGTTGGAAACCTTCTATCTTTCAACTAGGTTTCGTGTGGCCTTCTCTGACGCTCATGATCCAGGGGAGTTGAACGCCTCAAGTTAGGGATTTTATAATCTATAGGAGAAGAGCAAAGGAAATATTGAGGAGCAGCTAGTTTGTCCCGCAGTTGAGGTTCGGTTTAGAGGCGGTGGGTTTTGCTACCAACAACAGCAGTAAGAAACACATTCCCTTCCCATCGGATCCCCTTTAATACATCCTCCGCACTGTCACCAAAATAACCATTCCTTTATCATTTCCCCCCTATATTTCTCAAAGGCAAACCACTTAATCATTCCCATGCCAACAGCAAGTGTCTGAAGTTTGTCGTGTGGAAATTGTAATGTCTGAAACACCAGCATTAATAGCTCATGCAGCCCCTGGGGCGCCGGATCCTGAATAGCTTTGGGGAAGCTAAGCTGTGTGCTAGCCTGGTAATTCTTCGATGTGGCGCAACAGTTGAGCACTTGACTATTAACCAAAAGGTGGGTTGGTGGTTCAAACCCACTCTACGGGAAGCTCTACGGGAGAAAGACTTGGTGGGGATCGCTTCCTTAATGATCAAGGAAACCTCCGGGGCTGCTCTGTAAAGATTCTGTCATGATGACTCCAAACTAAACTCCCTGGGAGGGTGTCAATTCCGACTCAGTGCACCCCTCATTCTGTGGGTTTCGGGGACTACAGTTCATAACCAGACTAGAGGGTCTCACCTTTCTTTGGAGGACTGGCTGGTGTTTCCCAATGACTGACCTGGTGATTAGCAGCCCAATACCTAACTTCTACACCACCAGGTCTCAGATTACCACCAGGACAATCTAGGGGGCTTTTCTACGTTGTCACCGGGGCTCACAACCCAACAATAATCCTTGCATGTAACTCAATGGCAACACCACAAGCCCCGTGGCTCAAGTGAATCAGAGAGAGTTTCTGGTGCCCCCGCCAGCTCTGCTTTGCCCTTCGACCTCAGGGTGAGTGCTAGGAACTGGATGTGGCAAAGGAGAATAGGCTGGAGTCCTTGCACACCCCTCTGTGCACCCCCAAGCCCCATGCTGACCAGGCACCTCCTGAAGAGACCTTGGCCACACCACTGAGCCCAGTTCTCATTTTGGCAGAGCCCCAAGCTGTGTCCTGGGATGACTTCCATCCTCATCTGCAATCACACCCTTCTGACTACCTTCTGACGGAGGGAATCCAGGACCAGGCCTCTTCCCTGCTGCCAACTCTCCACTACAGTATTCCTTAGGCATGCCACATGCAACCCAGCCCAAACAAACTGCCAATCATTCCTCTACACCAACCCGCCTCCCCCACCAGAACGTCCTCCTCAGTCAATGCCAACTCCACTCTGACAGTTGTCATGGTTAGACACTTCAGCCACCTCTGACTCCCGCTTTCGTGGCCAGACTCCCACATGCCTTCCGCCAGCAAGTTCGCCTGAGCCTGCCGTCCATCCACCGGTGACCAGGCCCACTCAGAACCTCCTGGTCTGAGCCATCATCGTCTGTCATGCATGGTGACTGACCACAACAGCTTCCCCCTACCTCTGTCCTTTTCCCTCTGCATTGTCCTGCCCTCAGCAACCAGCGAGAACCTGTTCAAGCAGGTGCTCGCTCATGACTCACAACTCATCCTCTGCTCAAGACTCACCAGCAGCTTCTTCTTAATCAGAGGAGAAGCAAAAGACCCCATGGGCCTCCGAGGTCCTGCATGATTGGCCTCTTCACTGTTTCCCTCCAAGCCAGCCTCCCCAGCCTCACTCTGCAGCCCCCCCCCCCCATCTGCGCCAGACCTGCCAGGGTGCCTCTGTTCCTCAACCAACGTTTCCCGTCAGCTTCGACTCATCCCCACGTGGGTCAAACTATTTTGACTGTGCTCTGCCCTGTTGGCAATGGCTGGTTTTATAATGGTTTTATTTAGACGTCACATAACTCTTCTCCTACCTAATCTAGCAGTGGTATCAAGAAGACTGTGCCATCACCACCACAATCAAATTCAGAAGCATTTCCCTTGTACTCCCTGTGCTACTTCCCCATTTGCCACCACATCTTCCCCAGCCATGCTTCAAGGCAACTATCACTCCACTTACTGACCGGATAGATGCGCCTAGTCTGGATTTCATTGGCAGAAGATCAATCATAGACTACACAAACAGGAAGCAAACACATAAGTAAAAAAATTAATTCTAAATCAGCAGCTGTGACTAGGCAAAACAGAGAAAAACCTCAACCAAAAGAAAATAAAAGGCTGAGCCCCGGTGGCGTAGTGGTTGTGCGCGGGACTGCGGCCCACTGGGACGGAGGTTCAATTCCAGCTCCACAGGAACAAAGGCTGGGCCTCCTACTCCCACACCAGAGGCCAGTGATGCCCCCCCAAAACAAAACAAAACAAAACAAAAAGAAAATAGAAAATACTAAAAAACAACAAAAAACTACATGAATTAAAAAGATCAAACGAGGAGGTGTTACATTGTCACCCGACTATAGCTGCCACATGACTGATTTTTTTTTTTTTTTTAGGCATCACTGCCCTCGGATGGTGGTAGTAGGAGGCCCAGCCTTTGCTCCTGGGAGTTGGAATTGAACCTCCAACCCAGTGGGCCGCAGTCCCGCGCACAACCACTGCGCCACCGGAGCTCAGCCCACATGACTGACTTTTAAAAAGCAAATCATGAAGTTTTTCTTCCGAGATATCTAGGTCTAAGTAGACTTGAAATTCCAACCTTTCCATTAACAACCAAGGAGCATAACCGTTCATGCCACCCAAGTCCCTAGCCATGTTTTGGTCTGTTGGGACGTCTTCATCAACTCAGCACCTTACCAACATGGGCATCCTCTTCCGTGGTGGGCTTTACTTCTTGTTTTTTTCTCCACAGCACCTAACACCAGCTCACATGCCGGAGAGTCAACGAATTCGTACACTGTCCCTCGCCTGGCCTAGAATACAAGCAGCACAGAGGGAGGCACTGTTGTCATTACGGAGTCTTGGTAGCACTGTGCCATGGGTGTTGGATGGCCACTAACCAAAAGGTCAACAGTTCAAGTCCACCAGCGCTCCAAGGAAGAAAGGTGAGGCTGTCCACTCTCAGAAAGCTCTAATGCCATGGGAATCCTACATAGGGTCGCAATGAGTCAGAACGGGCTCATCTTGTAAACTGCTACAGCCCCCAAACCCACGGGTCCTTTGCCATGAGTCAGCATTAACTCCAGGGTAGTGAGTTACGGCTTAGAATATAATGTCTGGCACACAGTGGGTGCTCCCTCTGCTCCCAGCCCATGAACAAAGTCTGCTCCATTGGAAAGCTGCAGGGAGACATGCAGCCCCCTGCACCCTCGCTCAGCTGGTTCCCAGTCCTGAGTCCCAAGTGTCTGGGATTTAGGTAGGGAAACTGTGTGACCATGGGGTTGTTTCTGAAACATGAGCTCCAAAGGTAAGCTGGTCAAGGAGGAATGTATCCAGGTCGGTGGGGATTTCTTTTTAAATCGTGAATTTCTCTTGTCTATCCCTAACACAAAGACATTCAAAGGGCTTGTGTCCCGGCTGTGAGCTCATTGAACAAACCACCTTCCAAGTGGAGCTCAACACCCTGCGTTCACTCCTCTTGTGCACAGGGGGTTCCTCTGCAGAAGGCTCCCAGGGAGACATCTGCGCCACCCCCTTGTCACCTGCACCCAAAGTCCTCATACAGGAGAGACTTGGTGATGGTGATGGATGGATGGGGCTGGTCACTGGTTTGTGGGGATCTTTGTCTTCCTACTCTTTCCTGGGCTCTAGTCTGAAATTTCCTACTAGGGAGCTAAAAACATGAGTCGTTTTTTTTTTCTCAGAAATCCTTTCTTCCCCACCCACTCATTGGCAATGGCCTTCCTGTGGGCCCTTTCCTCTCAGTGGGTCAACATCCCACAACTTCAACTCCCCCGCCCCCCCCACACACACACCCACCCACATACACACGCAGTTCAGCTCTGCTCAGTCACTGCACCTTTGCCTGATGGCATCATCTGGGGCACACTGAAAACTCATGGTTGCCCAATCGGGCCCCCAGCCCTGAGACTTGGATTTGGACAACCTTGGATTCAGAGGACAAGGCCCACGAGGACCCCTTAGGTAAAGGGAGGGTTCTGAGAGCTACTGAAGGTGCTCCCTAGGGGGTCTCTGACTTCTGCAGGAGTTGAGCAGCCATTGGGTCAACCCAGCCCCATCCTCATTCTGTGTGAAATCCAGGGCCTTTTCAGCCCCAGGACTAGAGAGGGAGTTACCTCAACTTGTTCCTGAGCCCACCTCTGGGGGTTCCACACCCCCCCCCCACACACACACACACCTGCCCGAAGGAAGTGACTTGAGTTATTTCTTCCACACTGAGGCGATGAGTTCCATTCCTTACCTAGTGGGGGGCTGTTCCTCCATCACCTTGGGCCATCCAGGTTCACCTTCACCTTTTCAAAGTGCAGACAGGTGCCCAGGAACCCACCACAGCCCCACTTTGGGCTCTGGAATTCGGGAACAGAAAGGAGCTCTTGTCCCTGAGTGGCTTCAAGGGAACAGGGAAAACACACACTCAAAGGGCCTTGATGATAATGAGTATGCTAATGTGATTTCCATAGGGCGCCGGGCTACCTCCAAAAGAGCTGCCTGACCTTCCTCTGGATTCAAAGCTTCCATTGAAGTCGACAGGGGATGTGGGTGAAAATAGCATGAAAGCTTTCACTGAAATGGATGAAACTGGGGAGCTATGAGTTAAGGGTGAGCTTCCCATTGGCCCTGACATGGCTGACCTTGAGGGGGAGGGGCAGGCCCCGGCAGGGGTGAGCCAGGCTGATGGCCAGTTTAGCTGTTGATGCCTTTGGGTGGACCAAGGCAGCTAATGGGAGCAAAATGGAAGTCTCTTTGACATGACAAATGAAGCACAAGCACTCAAGCTCTGGACTCCAGTGCTCAAGCTTTGGACTCTGGAGTTCAAACCCCAGTTCCACCACACACTGATGGGACCACCCTGGGCATGGCCCGGGTCTGTAGAACGGCATGCTGCTATTGTTGATAGTGTCCACTAGTCAGTTCCAGCTCATGGGGACAAAACACCCCCAGTCCTTGGCCATCCTCACAATCGTTCTTCTGATGAGGCCCATTGTTGGAGCCACCGAGTCAACCCCTCTTGTGGAGACTCTTCCTTTTCTTCTCTGCCCCTGGACTTGACCAAGCATGAGGTCCTGTCCTTCTCAACTATTTTGGGGGGGGCATCACTGCCCTCTGCTGGTTGTGGGAGCTACCCAGCGCTGCTCCTGAGAGCTGCTGCTGGATTTGAACCACCAACCCTGCAGGCTGCAGTCCCGCACTCAACCACTTAAGCCACCGGGGCTCAGCCCCCTTCTCCACTCTTCTTCTTCTCTGCCCCTGGACTTGACCAAGCATGAGGTCCTCCTCACAGACACTGGTCTCTCCTGATCACATGTCCAAAGTCCATGAGCTGAAGGCTGCCTATTCTTGACTCTGAGGAACATTCTGCCTGAGTGTCTTCCAAGACAGTTCTTTGGCACGTTCAATTTTATTTCCCAGCACCATAATTCAAATGCATCAATTGTTCTCCAGTCTGTCTTCGTCAGTGTCCAATTTTCCTACCAGGAGGAGGTGATGGAAAATACCAGGGCTTAGATCACGTGCACCTCAGCCTTCAAAGGAACAGCCTTGCTTTTCAACACTTTAAAAGGGTCCTGTGGGGCAGATTGACCTGCTTCCTCTGAGATTGTGCCTGCTACTTCCATAAGCAGCGATGGTGGATCCAAGCAAGGCAAAATCCTTGACGATGTCAACCTTTCCTCTGGTTATCATGACGTGACCTCTTGGTTCAGGGTTTGGGTTTTCCTTTTATGGAGTCATGATCCAAAGCGAAGTCTGCAATCCCTGATCTTCATCAGCCAGTGCTTCGAGCTCTCCCCACTTTCAGCCAGGTGCCATCTGCATATGCCAGGTTGTTAAGCCTTCATCCACTCGTCTTGTCACCGTTTTCATGTAACGCAGCTTCTCTGATTATTTGCTCAGCACACAGATTGGATACCTATGATGAGAGGGTAACTCTGTGGTGCACTGTTCCTGATTTTCAACCAGTGCAATGGCAGAGATGACAGTTATTTTGCAAGAGTTGCATCCAAGACGGAGGGCAACCACTGAACCACCACTGTTTGTCTCAGTGGATAAAGAAAGATCCTTATCTGGACCCCTTTCCTGGGAGAGTAGAGGATAAGGCATTTTCCATTATCATAAGTTTGGAGGGGGAACGGACTCTGTGGGTTGGCAACTTTTTCCATTCATTTTTCTTCTCTTGCCCCCCCCCCCTTTTTTTGGAGTGAGAACCAGTAAATCTAACTCCCCAGCCCACCTGCCAGCCAGCCTCTCTCTCTCCTCTCTGGAACCAACTGGAACATTCGACATGTGGTGGTGGTGCTGAGGGGAGGGGGATGCGTAATTAATGACAGTTATTAAATAATAATGGCAGCATCTTGAGTTCCTTTCCTCTCCAAAGCCTCACAAATTAGACGTCCTGGAAATGCTGTGCCCGTTGCCAAGATGCACCTCCATCTGGGGTGGAAGCAACATCTGCTAAACAGCTGCCTCTTGTTGAAGTGCCGGCACTTAATTACTCAGCTCTGGTGGGGGCGGGCAGAGCCGAGTGGGAAGGGGTAGGCTCAGTGGTATGCACATACACTACCTCTTCCCAAGCTTCCCTCTCCTAAACTCTTTCCCTATAGCCTCTCTCCACACACCTGTTGACCTGGCCAACCTGACCATGGACACTTTCCCAAGGCAAACCATACTCAGTCATCCTGCTTCCTTGTTGACTCATTCCAAGAACACCGGCCTCCTCATGCCCACTTCTCCCTGTCCTGTAATAGGTCCAACAGAACAATCAACACCTCTTCCGTGAGGTCTCTTCCAACCTCCCAGTCACGGAGCATGGTCCCCACATGAACTCTCCTATTATGTTGGGCTATGTAAACACAACGGTAGCACCTTATTGCATTGCCATTGTGTGGTCCCTGATATTCTGTGGGTTCCTTGTGGTGGGAACCCTGTTTAATTCTACCCTTGCCATCCATCCCAGCCGTGGGCTTGACTCCCTGCTGGCAATAATTGTTTGGTTAATAAATGTATGGATGGATTGACTGCACCTATGATGGATGGGTGCTTTAAGGGCTAACTGGTTGGATTGACGGAAGGGAAGGAGGAAAGGAGGGAATAAGGAAAGAATGAATAGAGAGAGCTACTATCACCATCTAAATTCCACGGTCTCCCACTGGTCTTGCACTCAGGGTCTCAGTCAAGATCATGTAGAATTGTGTGACTCAAAGGAATCTTTCAACATTCTGTGTCATGTTGCTCTTCCGCTTAAAACCTCATGTGTCCACATCCTAACTTGGCCTGTCGAGTCCCAGCCGTCCCTCGCTCCCTGACCTCATTGTCTCACTGTCCTGTGAGAAATGGTCTTGAGAAATAGTCATGCTCTCTCACCTCAGGACCTTTGAATTTGCTGTTCCCTCCACCTGGCACTCACTGGGCTTGACTCTCTGGGAGCCTGGCATCGTCCTAGTCTTCAGACATGAATGCCATCTACAGAGTAGGGTCCTTTTTTGCCACCCAGAGAGTAAAAGAAGAAGTGGGGGTAGGGAGGACTGAAGAGTACGCAGGGCTTTAGCTGATGTCATCCAGGCAGCTCCTCCGAGCATCAGCAGCACCAGGGACAGGTAACTGCCTGCAAGGGTTAGCCACAAACCACCCCTGCTCCTAAGCCCCCACCCCCCTTGCTCGCCTTCCCTAGAAGATCCTTCATGAATGAGCTGTCTGGAGCTGCAGCAATTAAGCCATCAGATCAACATTGAACCATTTGTTTACTATGGCACTTAGAGCCGGAATGGCTTGTTGTTTTGACGGTTTCTATTTTTGGTTCTGTTTCCTAGGGGTAGTGGGGAGAGGGTAGGCAATGCATCCTGGTCTATTCAAGCAAAAAAGATGCTTCGGTAAATCCTAGAATTTTTGGAGTCACGGAATTCTAGGATTGCTGTCGCGGGAAGTGAGGGAGATGGGGGTGGGGGTGGGAAAGTCTATCAAGTTGCGGTGTCGGCCCTTAGATCCGTTACTCGGCAGAAATTAGAATGAGTGGAAAGAAAAGGAGACACACACTCTTCGAGGGAGGACATCTGAAGAGACAGCCTCGTTTTATTGAGTCCCCTGCTCCAGTGTCACCTCCCGTCTCGGGGCACCTTTCTAAAGCGTGCCCACGCCCACACTCTCACTCTCTCCTGCCTTGCCCTGCTTCATTTCCCATCGCCGCACCGAATGCTGCCTGCTTATTTGCTTATGGCTTGTCTCCCCCACATGTTAGATTGAGGTCAGGAACTTTATTTTGGATGCGCTTAGAACAGTGGTTCCAACCATGCCTGCCGGGTAGTAAGGGCTTTTTTAAAAAGTCCATTCATTGCACAAGTATTTATGGAGTACCTGCTTCAGCCTGGTCCCTTGGAGGAGATCTTGCCCCAGCATGAGGTGGATCTCGTTTTTCATGCAAATCCAATGGGTAATGGATGCCCAGAGCACTGTGATGAAAAGGATTCTCGGGGCTCTGGGGGAGGTGCTAAAGCCAGGTGAGACAGTATTTGATTAGTAATGTCTGCCATGGGCCCGGCCTTGGAGAGAGTCCAGCATGGTGACTGTGGTGTCTCATCTGACCCGTTAGACCATGGAAGTTCAGGAAGCAGATGGGAGCACTCAGGGTAGGCCAGTGTGGTGGTGATGGTGGAGTCAGGTGTGAACCCATCTTTCTGTGTGAGCTCTTCAGACTTGCCTCGCTGTGTCTCTGCCAGACCCTGGGTCTCTATCTTGAGCCTTTGATTAACTCTTCGCTGCCCCCTAGCCTTTGGACACCCTGAGTGGTACAAGCCGTTAAGATCTGTGATTAGCTAAGAGGCCAAAGACATTTATAGATGCATAAATGTAGGCATATATTCATAAGTAATGATAGGGATTCAGGTCTATGTGCATATATGTATTTGTCAAGTATCAAGGTAGCAGACGGACATTGGGCCTTGACTCAAGTGTTCCCTCCACGTAAGACCACTTTGTTCGAATAACCTGGCATTCTGTGAAGCTCACCTTCCTGACATGATCACTGAAGACAAAATGGGTGCACAAGCAAATGTCGTGAAGAAAGTGATGATGTCGGGCTATCAGAAGATATAGCATCTGGGATCATAAAGGCTTGAAGTAAAAAAGTGACCATCTAGCAGAGAAGCAGCAAAGCCCACATGGAAGAAGCACACCTACTCGTGTGATTATGAGGTGTTGACAGGATCAGGTATCAGGCATCAGCAAACCCCAAACAAGCAATCATATCATTGTGAACAAGGGGGATCAAAGTAGAGTCCCCACACTTATCTGTAGACAACTGGACATCGCCTTACAGAAGGGTTACAAGGAAGGGATGAGCCAGTCAGGGTGCAGAATAGCACTGACAAAACGCACAACATTTCTCTGCTTCTTTTATGCTTCCTTCCCCCTCCCCCCACTATCATGACCCCAGTTCTACCATACAATCCAGCTAGAGCACAGCGTGTACACTTGTACAGATAAGAGCTCTCAACACAGAATCCAGGACAGATAAACCCCTCAGGAACAATAATGGGAGTACTGATACCATGAGTGTGTGGGGGGGGGGGGGGAAGGTGGAGGGAGAAGGGGATAAAGGGGGAACCAATTGAAATGATTGACATATTACACCCTCACTAAGGGGGATGAACAACAGAAACAAAGGGAGACAGCAGGAGACAGGTGTAAGATGTGAACATAAGCATAATAATTTATAATTTATCAAGGGCTCACAAAGGTGGGAGGGGAAAAAAGAGGAGCTGATACTAAGGGTTCAAGTAGAAAGGAAATGTTTTGTAAAGGATGTTGGCAAATGTGCCTGATACAATGATGTATGGATTGATACAAGAGCTGTATGAGCCCCCAGTAGCATGATTTATTTATTTATTTTTAAAACCCTGTGTTTAGATCCTACCCGTAAGCACTAGGTACACTGGCAAATGAGGCTGGCAGTGGGCTTCCTAAAGGGCACAGACTTGGGAAAACGGATTGAGACGTTCTGCTTCCTGCACCCCGAGGGGTGGGGGTAGGGGTCTCCCTGAGTCTGAATGAACTCAGCAGCCACTACCAACACCATCCAGTCTTTAGGTTCTCCCTCCCCCCCCCCCGCCTGGCCCTGAACCCCGACCTGGGAACTCAATTGTGGAACACTGCCTGTCAGTTATTTTTAAAAATCCAGAAAGAAAAGGAAGAAAGAGAGAGTGCACTGCTTCGGTCTGTGCACCGACCTGGCGGAGAGAAGAGAGCCGGCAAAGGAACAAAGGGTTTCCTCAAACACGGCAGATCAAGGGCTTGGCTTATGTGGTAACCGGTAACCGACCACCGAGCTTTGTGACAGATCCTTCAGAAGGCAGCGCCCTCTGTTCTTGCCGCAGTGTTGGGGTGGAGGGGGGAGTGGTGGTTGCTAGGCATGGGGAGCTGGGGACACCCTCCCACCACCCCCGCTAGTCTAGGCTGCTTACAATCGTACTTTGTGAACCCCGAATGTGAAATAAAGCCTCAAAATCTCCCCGTGGAGCGTGGAGCCCCAGCCCCTCGCAGGCAGGAGGGAAGGCGGCGGAAGCTCTGAGAGGGGGACATACGCTGCTCAAGGCCACAGAGGAGTCATGGGTCCCTCACCAGGTCTCTCTCCACAGGACGGCGGCCAGTCAAGTCCTCAGCAGCCTGGCCCATCCCACTTGTTGCCTGAGAAAGCCTAACTGAAACCAGGTGCTTCAAACCAACCAGGTGGAGCCAATTCGATTGTGGCCGAACCAGGTGGCGCCAATTCGATTGTGGCCGGCACAGTAGAATCAGAGCAGACCTGAATTTTGGAAACCTGGAAGTAGCACCAGCACCTGCACCTGCACCTGCACCAGCGTGGGAAAGACGACAGGTTGAAGGCCGGGGGTGGGACACTTGGAAGAGGACAAGTGAGCCCTTTCAGGCCTGATAGAGAAGAATGGAAGATGGGTAGGTGCCATCTGTGAGAGGGGGCAACGTCGCTTCTTCTGTGTCAATCAAGAGAGGCGGTTGCTATGCGACATGCACACTGCCCTTGCTTTCTAAGGTGGAGATTCAGTTGTTAGCTGGGGGTCCCGTCACGCATTTCCCCGTTTGTTCTGCTTATCTTTCTACTTGACTCATGATTGACCAATCCTGGCCCTTCCTGGTTTCGGTGTGTCAGCCATGACCAAACCAGGAAGGACTGGTTTGAGGGCCGAAGGCCTCTCGGGGACTGTTCTAACCACAGAGACGTCCTACTCCTTCCTTTCTGCAGATGCTCCTTTTTTGGAGACGCAGTGCTGGTCAACTGTGAGCTCCCAAGGGGGACCGTGTCAACAAATTGGTTATAGGCTCAACAGTACGGCTCCGGGGGTCTCCAGAATCATCCTGGGATGTTGTGTCATGATGCCTGTTCTCCAGCGAGGCAGCCACAGCTTCTGAAGACTCAACACCACGGCGTGTCCTTGGCAGAACCGTCATCCACAGAGGCAGCCATGGACCTCAGGTTTCTGCAATGGCACTCCTGTGGCTCCCTAACCTGCCAAGGTGTCTCCCAAAATAGGCAACACAGATCCCTGGGTCTCAGGATGGAGGCCAGGACTAAAGGGGCGAGGCTTGAGGCCACGAAGGCTGCTAGCCCATACGCAGACACCAGCGCACATAGACCACACATGGTACAGACACGAGGCGCTGTTCTGCGGGCCGGGGGAGCACAGACTCATCCAGTCCTTGCGTTGACCTCTCTCTGTGCCACTATCTCGTGGTTTCCTAGCCCTGCCTTGAACCCAGACTTTCCTAAGCCTTTGCTAGCCCATCTTGATATGTGTGTGCGTGTGTGTATATATATATCTCCTGGGGGTGGGGCTCTCTCCTTGCCCCCCATTTCATACATGAGAATATCTATATCATTTCCTGCATATCGCTCTGTCCCCCTGGCACTCCGGGTTCTCTGCTCCATTGTCTTCTCCTCCTGCCTCGTGGGCTGCACGGTCTCTCTCTGGCCTGCACTCTCTCTCCCCCTCTTTTCCTGCCATGCCTATTGCCATCTCGTAGGTTCTGATCCAGCGTGACCCTGTAGGGCAGGGCGGAATGACCTCACAGTGTCCAAGGCTGTCATCTTTCCGGAGGCAGATAGTCCCTCTTCTTCCTGCAGAGTGGCTGGTGGGTTCGAAAAGCCAGCCTCTGGTGGAGCAGCCAACACTCCCCCGCGGGAGGCCACGGCTCCGTCCTGTATTGACTTCTTTAAACCCCTGCGCCCCCGCCCTGGCTTGCTCGTTCCTCAGCCCGTTCTCTTTCTCCTTAGCAGCCATTTCTCTCTGTACTGCGCCTGGCTCTCCTCTCCCCCGGTCTCTCTCTCCCGCTCTGTTTCAAATGTGTTTGTCTCTCTGCCGCATCTCTCTCATCACACACCCCCCCCCTTCCACACACTGACACACAATGTTCCAGCAAATCCCAGCTTAGCTGTGTATGTGTGTGTTGGGGGTGGGGGTGGGGTGATGAGGAAGGATTGGCCAGGGGTGAGCCAAAAGGTGAATTTCATGAGGGGGGGGGAGGTTGGGAAAAGGCACCAAGTCGCCCTCCTCCTCTTCTCCCTCAGAATGACTGGCTGCTTTCCTGGGAGGCAGAAGAGAAAGTCCCTGAATAGGGATTTAAAGCACTAAGCTCTGATTCCTTCTTTTTAATATTTATAAAGAGAGAAAGGGGATAATTTCAGAAAGATCATTTCAAGGCGAAAACCCACATATTTTCAATAGAATTATTCCAAAAGCCCCTTTCCGGCTCATTGGAGTGTATAATTTTTGTAAGTTAAAGACACGAGGCCTGGTTTCCAAGTTCCTTAAAGTGACGCAGCTAGGCGAGGTCCAGGAAGGAAGTGTGAGAGGAGAGCTGAAAGGGGGTGGATGGCCAGGGGGGCAGGGACAAAGGCCTGTCCCAGAACGGTGGGCACCAGCAGCTGTATCCCATCCTCCTCCTCTCCCTCAGCATACCAGCCTAATCAGAGTGATAATCACTGCCCCTGAGCTCTCTCAATTGGGGACCTAATGGGTCAAATGCCCACACAGGGGGCCCACAAGGGCCTTGGATGCAGGATATGCATGGCTGCCTCACCATCATGCTCTGTCCCCAGCCTCTCTCATCTCAAGTCTCCCCCATCTCACCTTCCATTGGCCCTGACACTTGGGAGTCAACGTGGCACCTCCCTGATCGCTGACACCCCTGATTGCTCGTGGGGTCTTGGGGGTTCTACCACTTTCACATCTCTGAAACCTCCTCTCTCCCACTACCCCGGGATGAGCCCCCACACTCCTGCTCTCATTTGTTCTGTCTCCTGGTCCTTCTCCTGGGTCTTTCCCTATCTGCACGCAGGTGGACAAATCCCCCTGATGCCCCACCCCACCTCCAGGGGAAGAAGCAGGTCTCCCTGCCCTGGCATCCAAGGCCAAGCCACAGGCTGTCCCCACCCAGCCCTAGTCAACGCTCCCCTATGGTCAAAAGGAGTCACTGTCTTTTCTGCCTACCTTAAAGGAAAAGGTTTTCGGCCCCACCCCCACCCCCAAACCCAGCCCTAAGCTACTCCCTGATATCAGCGACACCAACCGTGTCATCCCGGCTGGATAGCTCCAATCCAGTCTAGCTCAATCAAAGTCTAGCTCAAGTGCACCCACGCACCACTCTGTGTCTTCTCTGCTACAAGTTACCTTTCTCTTTGTCTTTGTGGCCCATGACCTTTGGCTTTGACTGTGAAACCGGCTGTGGGGCTGGAAAGCAGGTGAGCTCAGAGGGCAAGACCAAGAGAACAGGGCGAAGGGGCAGTCCCTCCGACGTGTTCCCAATCCGGATCCATCTCGTCTCCATGGTTCTGCTGGGTGCCGAAAATTGTGGGCAGGTCTCCCCTGATAATTATTATGCTTCTAACAGTAATTAGCAGTGTCATTGCCGAGATCAATTATGGAGCACTTACCATGAAGCAGGCACTGTGCTCAAGGCTTTGCGTACATTCTATCCTGCAGATCGGGGCAAGCCAAGCTTGTCATTCACCTGGCCGTGGTGCAGGTGAGGGCATGGAGGCTCCAGGAAGGACAGTGGCCAGAGGGAAGCCAGCCAGAGCCCCCGTGTCCTTGTGTTTGATCTCAGACACTCTGTGGCGGACGACCCCTGGGGATCAGTAACAGGAACAGAGCAGGGGAATTCCTGACTCATCCCTTGTCCCAGGGGCTGATGGCCACTTCCCCTGTTCTGGGCACCTGCTTCCCCATCCTCCTAGCAGGCCAGTGCTCACTTAAGCAACACGGGCCTTCCAAATGCTAATTCTGCACATGTACCCCCGTGAGTCCATCTCTTCCTTGCCACCCCCCACCTCTGAGAAACACAGTTGGGAGGGGCAGAGTACAGCGTTTCAAAAGAAGCCCAGAGGTCCATGGGGGCAAAAGCCAGCCACCCAGCTCTTGCCCTGGCAGTCAGACTCGGTTTGGCTTGGCAAGGGCTGCCCCCGGGTCCACCCCTGCCAGCCCTCTGGGATGCTGCCAGCTGTTCCCACAGAACTCTGTCTTGTCAAGAGCCCTGACAAGGCTGGCCCCCGTTCTCACACCCCCTCCCTTCCCTCACCAGCCTCCTCAGGAGCCACCCCGGTCCACCCTCGGTCTCCATCGAGAGCAGCCTTGGCCTCTTAAACTGAAAAGTGAAGGTTCTTTTCGTCCCTAAATTCTGCCTGGCTTCCCATCACAAGTAGAATGAAGTCCATCCTTGATGTCTCGTTACTCCAAACCCATGGCTCTGAGCATCCTGTGGACGGAGCTGTTGCTAGGTGGGCCCTCTAGGTGACTCCAAGTCAGAATGAGCCGGGTCCCAACCGAGTGAGATACCACCTAGCCCCTGCTCCCTCCTCCCCATAGACAGGCGCTCCTTCTGCTAGAACCATGGATTGTTGCCGCCATGCTGTAATCCAGCTCACCAAGGGTCCTCCTCTTCCCCTCTGTCCTCGACTTGATCAAGTATGGAGCTGCTTCTCCACCTCCCTCATGCCTTGGCTTTTCCATACAGCTCCTCAGGTGGTGGGGACCCCCAACCGTAACATTATTTTCCTTGCAACTCCATCACTGTCATTTTGTTAGGAATTGGGTGATCCCTGTGAAAGGACCATTCAACCCCCGGCTCCTTTCTCAGCCCACAGGTTGAGAACCGCTAAGGCCTGGTGTCCTTCTCCAGAGACCAGTCTCGCCTGACCACATGTCCAAAGTACATGAGATGAAGTCACACCACCCGGGCCTCAAAGGAGCCCAGGGCTATGCTTTCTCCCAGACAGCTGTTTGTCAGTCCACAGCCCTTTCAATACCCTCCACCAGCACTGTCCTGCAAATGCATCCATTCTTCTCCCTGGGTTGTTAGAGGTATGTGCGCTTCGTGTGTTGTCCAAGGCAGGTATGCGTGTGTGTGTGTGTGTGTGTGTGTTTGTTCCCTGGTAGGGTTTTCCTCTTCCATGAGGGAGGCCCAGGTTCAATTCCCAGCTGATGAAGCTCATATGTGACCCCCACCCCGTCTGTCAGGGGATGCTTGCATGTTGTTATCATGCTGAAAGGGTTTCGGCTGAGCTCATAGACCAGAGGTTCTCAACCTATGTGTCTCGACCCCTCTGGGGATCAAACGACCCTTTCCCAGGAGTTTCCCAATTCATAACAGTAGCGAAATGACAGTGAAGAAGTAGCAACAAAATTAATTTTATGATTGGGGCTCACCACACCATAAGGAACTGTATTAAAGGGTCATGGCATTAGAAAGGTTGAGAACCACAGACATAGACTAAGAAGAATGGTCCAGATATCTGTTTCTGAAAGTCAGCCAGGAAAACCCACAAGACCTGATCCATCCCCAGTCGTGGGGCTGGTGCAGGATCCTCAGGGTTCCATTCTGCTGTGCTTGAGGTGGCCGTGAGTTAAGGGCCAACTTGACCGTGGGCAATGGCAGTGGGTGCCTAGCACGTTTGCTGCATGTCAGCTCTACGAGAGGGAGGATTGGGTTCTACCATGCCCCTGCTGGATACTAGGCCTCTACACCACACCCTCTGTCCCCAGCAGGTGACCACAGGGAAAGCAGGCAGGTACAGTCTGGGGGTTGTCACCCAGGGATGTTCTTGGAATCCTTTCTTTACCACTCTCCAGTCTGGAGTTTAGGAACAGTAGACTGATGAAGAGGAAGGATGGTAACCTTCTGTGTGAATTGCAACTCAATGACAAGATGACCAGAGTTCTCATAGCTGGGTCAATAGCTGATATCATGATGGCCAGCCAAAGATCAAAGTTTGCCAAAGTATTTTATCTTGCTTGGATTGTTAGTCCAGGGAGACTAGAGAAACAAATCTAGAGACTCTCATATGTGTGTAATAGAGAATTTTATAACAAAGAGTAAATGTATAATAAGAATATATCCCAGCCCAGTTCAGATCAAGTCCCTAAATCTAATATTAGCCCACCTGTCCGATACTGATACCAATGTGTAAATTTCTCTTCAGATACATGCAACATATGCAATGATGCCAGAAGCAGGAAGATCACACACCTGGTGGGTGGAAAGTCTTGTGGGTCCAGGGGCAATGGAAGCATTTCAGTGCTGACGTGGTTCTCCACATGTGGCTTCTCCAACCCTGGGGCGCTGGTTCCATCAGAGATCTCCCTACGGCTTGTCAGCAGGAAAATACAAAGAGTGTATGTATCTCACCTCCAGGGAAGAATACAGGAGTTCCCAGAATCCTCAGAAGAAGGTCCTGCCCACACAGAGGCCTCACTGCCTATAACCTGATTGACAGGCTGGAGGTTCGCCCCTTTGCAAGTTGACAGGAGTTTGTCTCACAGCCCTGCTCAGAATCATACTCCATGCTCATGCAAGCAGCAGTCAAATGATGCTGAGATCCAATGGCACCTGGTGTTGGGTAAATCCGCTGCACAAGACCTCTCTGGAGTGTTGAGAAGCAAAGCTGTTACTTGGTGGACGAAGGTGCACCTCATCCAAACCCTCATATTTTCAATCACTTCCTTCCTGTGCATGTGAAAGTTGGACACGTGATTGGGTGGAACTCTGCAGACAGGATGGAGGCCACCTTGACAACAGGGATTGGTCCGTTTCTGTTACCACCCTCAGGCTCTAAGAATGAGCCACCTTGTCTGGCCTGAGACTATGGGACTGTGAAAGAGAGTGACAGGTGAGCTGGCAGGATCCTGCGCCGGGAAACAAGGACCAAGGGACCCCACGGCTGAAGAGACTATGAACTGGAGAGAGACTTGGCTATCACATGGCTGAGAGTCTGAGAACCAGAGAGAGATGTGGTTGCTGGCTGAGGAGACCAGTGACTAAATCCCTACTGTTTGCTGATCCCGACTTCAGGTAACCTACTCACTTCCCTAGTAGATCCCCCTTGATTGTGCACACAGACAATATATGAGACAATTTCTAAGTTCTGTATGGCCATTGCAATGGCTCATGGAACCAGCATAGACAGGGCATGGCGTGGGTGGAACGGTTGGTGCCAGAATAGGTGGAGGAGAATGGACTGTGGTGGCTTGCCTGACCCCTGCCTCGTGGCAATAGGGAAGCCAGAGGAGGTCAGATAGGACCACTGCCCCTCATTGCGTTGTTGTGGAAGATGTTCAGCCAGAGTGCTTCTTAGAAGCCAGGCTGGCAAGACTTGGTCTCAGGTACTTTGGGAGTAGTATGAGAAGACACGAGACCCTGAAAAGGGGCATCGCGTTTGGGGAATGTCGAGGGCCAGTGAAAACGAGGAAGGCCCTCAAGGAGCTGGGTTGACACTAGGGCTGCCACAAGGGGCTGAAGCATAAGAATGCTGGTGAGGCCAGGGCAGGACTGGGCAGTGTTGGCCCTTCCACTGTAGTCATTGTTGCTGTGAGTTACAACAGACTGCATGGCACCTGAGGGGTCTCTCCCTCTAAACCAGCTCTTCTCACAGGGGTCGCCCGATTCATAACAGTAGCAAAATGACAGTGATGAAGTAGCAGCGAAAATAATTTCATGGTTGGGGGAGGGGGGCGCCATGACATGAGGCATTGTATAAAAGGGTCACGACGTGAGGAAGGTTGGGAACCCCTGCTCTAAATCCTTCTGAGCTTGTCGTGCCCATCCAAGATTGGAGGGGTCTGCATGTGACCGGAGATGCACACAGCCGGCAAGTGTCGGAGCAGCATTTGAACCCGGGTCTATTGATAGTGCATATATTTATTATCCCTCTAAAGAACGCTGGGTGTCCCTACATCTCCCTCTTCCACTTTCTCTGTCTTCTTCATGCCTGTGGGACTCTCTTCTCTATGCCACACCACGCGAAGCTGCCGGCAAGTGTCGGAGCAGCATTTGAACCCGGGTCTATTGATAGTGCATATATTTATTATCCCTCTAAAGAACGCTGGGTGTCCCTACATCTCCCTCTTCCACTTTCTCTGTCTTCTTCATGCCTGTGGGACTCTCTTCTCTATGCCACACCACGCGAAGCTGCTCCTGGGCCTTTCTGGATTGATGAATTAGACCATCATGCCGGCTCTCACAGTTGCCTTGTAGAAGAAGCCTTAAAAAAAAAATGGCCATTTTAACCATCTTTAAGTGTACAATTCAGTGGCATTAATTACATCCACTATGTCATTAATGGACTATAATTATGCAATTATGGCTTGACACAGTTGTTACAAGAATGGGTTCAAAACATAGCCTCAATTGTGAAGTGGGAGCAAGACAGGCCAGTGTTTCATTCTGCTGGAAATGGGTTCCTTCCTGCTCAGAAACGACCCCATGGCACCGCCAACAGCAACAATTTTATGCAACCATCACCACTATCCATTTGCCAAAACTTTTGTTTCTTTATCTCTCTCTCTCTCTCTCTCTCTCTCTCTCTCGCTCTCTCGCTCTCTCACTCTCTCGCTCTCTCGCTCTCCCTCCCTCTTACCACCTCAAACAGAAACTCAGATCCTGCAGGCCCATCTCTCGCCTCCCCAGCCCCTGGTAACCACTAATACAATCTTGTTTCTATGAATTTTCCCACTCTCCAGTAGAATAATACAATGCAAATCATATTTGTCCTTTTGTGACTTCCTCCTGTCACTCAGACCGACGGTTTTCAGGTTAATTCCTAGTATCGCCTGTAGCAGGGCTTCGTTTCTCTTTAGGGCCAAAGAATCTTTTGTTGAACGCAGGTACCACCTTTTCTTCATAAGCTCATTCATTGATGGACACTCGAGTTGTTTCAGCATTGTGGCAATTTGGGGACAAGGAGACAATGAACACGTGTGTATGAGTATCTGTTTTGAGTCCCTGGTTTCAAATTCCTTGAGACTCTACCTAAGAGTAAAACTGCCGTGTCATGTGATAGTTCTGTGTTGAACCTTTTGAAGTGCTGCCAGACAGACTGATTTCCATAGCAGGGGCACCATGTCCTGTTCCCAATGGTCATGCTCCCAGTTTCCCCACATTTTGCCAAAATTTGAGTTCATTTTTCTGCCAATAGTCGCCCTGGTGGGTGTGAGGGGATGACTTGTGGGTTTACATTCCCTTGGTGAGTAACGGGAGTCCCTGGCTGTCATAAATGATTAACAAGACTAACTTCCGGCCCCCTAATCGGAGGCTCAGTTGTGCCCAGAGAGGCCTCGGCAGAAAGCCCTGGTGATCTGTGTGCCGGGGACCCCATGAAACCCTGTTCTCTGATGGTACGTTCATGGCAGCTGGTTAACAAGGACTGCCTCCAGCTATCGTTCACATGCTTATTGGCCATGTGTCTGTCTTCTCTCTATTCAAATCCTCCATGTTTAATTGGGTTGCCTGTGTTTTTTCTTGCTGGGTTATACATATTCATGATAAACTATGGACATTGAACCCTTACTGGAACAGGAATTTGGTTTCATTTTTAGGTTATCGCCTCACTCTTGATAAAATCCTTTGAAGTGTAAACTTCAAACATTGTGATTCAACACAATTCATTTGTATTTTTCCTGGCTGCTTGTGTTTTGGGTGTTGTGTCTAAGAATCCACTGTCATAAACAAGGGTTGGGAGTTTTACTCCTCTGCTTTCTTTTAAGAATGTTACAGCGTTTGTTTTTCTATGGAGGTCACTGGTCCATTTCAAGTTTTCATAAAGGGTGTGAGGTAGGGATCCAAAAGTTGTGTCTCTAACCCCATCTCACAGAGAACTGAAAGCCTGGTATAGAAAGAGGTCAGTGAGGGAAGCAATGTGGGCCTTCAACCCTGCCCAACTTTTTAACTCCAGGTTTTAAGGCTGCATCTACCTTATCCGATGTCTTTGCAGGGATCAGAGGGGCATTTGTTTCACCCAAACCTCTTTGAATAGTTAAAGGTATATGTCAGCTTGGCCGAGTCTGGATTCTCCCTGGTTTGACAGTTCTCACTCACAGACATCAAATTGAGGCTAACTCATACCAACCCAGAGTAGGACTGCCTCTGTGGATTTCTGAGCCTGTAACTCCGAGGATCTGCTTGTGGTTTCACACTGCACCGTGAGGTGAGCGGCCCGGCATGTAGACCACTACTAAACAGCTAGAGTTCACATGATGCGATCCCTTCAAGGGCGTTATCAGCTTGCAATATATGTAGAAGCTGTAGAAAGGCTTGTTTGACTCTTGCTGCGTCTAGATCCTGCATCTGGCTCGTCCACCTCTAGTCCTTTGGAGTTGAGCCAGGAGCCTGTCTTTTGACCTGCTGAGTTCGGGTTTATTCACCTTTGCAGCCAGAAGCTGGCTTTTTCCTGTGGGCCTTGGGTACATCAGCCCCTGTAGCTATGGAACTCCGGAGAAGCATCCACCCTCATATCTGACTCAAGGTCTTGGAGCTGAACTTGCATGCTTTTACCCTTGTGAGCCTTTTCCTTGGTATAAACCTCTTCTTACATGCACTGCTTTTGCTGCTGCTTTTCTAGAGACCCAACCTTAAGACACTCTTTCTCATTCAAGCTACGCCCAGCTACCTAGAAGGGCGTCCTCTGGAATTCTCCATCCACAAACACGTATGGCTGGCTGGCTTTCCAAGGGGTGTCCCCCTTTCCCTCTCAGGATGACCATTGAGTATGGATTTCACCCTCTGAGCTGCCACAGGCAGGAAGCTGGGGCCCAGCCTCTGGGCGGGAGGCACAAGGAAGGACTGGAGGTGGCTCTCAAACAGGACACTCTCAACGCCTGCTGAGTCCTGCCTCTTGAGAAACACTGCTGAGCTCAGTGTTTTCAGGTGCCACCCCTAGTTCATGTGCACCATGTTTTCGGGTCAGGTGAGCGTGAAGTTGAGACAATGCCTGAAAGCATTTGGCCCGGCACTTGACCCCTCACCGCCTCTTACACTGGAGGACACAAGTTCACCAGGGCGCAGGGGCTTGTGTGTGAGTCCTCGCTGGACCATGCGCTTTGCTCCAGCCATGTCTGAGGGTAAGGACATGAAAACCCCGTGTGTCCAATGAGCTTCCCTGGGTGGTCTCAGCTTCGGTTCTTTTTGTCCCTGGGGAGAAAGGTGCGGTGAGGGTTGGGACTGTGAAAAATCCATCATATATCTGCTCACCTCACTTGCTCAATGTCTACCTGCACAGCAGTTCCTCCCATCTGTCAGTGTGGGGCCACCTGAAGGTGGAGGCCAGCCACAGGATCTGGAGGAGGGTGGCCCTAGGGGACAGGGTGGCCCACGGCTGTTGAACCGCCACTCAAGCAGCGGGATAGGCCAGCTTGGCACATCCCCAACTAGGGAAAAGGGTTGTTATGCCTCGCAGGGGCTGACTGGTTGCTGGCTGGAGGCCTGGACTTCTCTCCCGTGGTCTGGCTGCCAGGGTTTCTCTCACCGGGGACACCTGATCCTCCAACTGTCAATAAGGAAGCTGTTTACTCCCAGAAAGTCATTAACGCCCCGATAACATCAAGCTCATTGTTCACGAGAATTCTCACTTCCTGTGCAGGAGGCGGCAAAGGTCGGGATGGCTAGAGTCTGAGCCAGAAAGGCGATCCGAGGGAGAAACCACACTGCCTACCAGCCCAGCTTGGAAAATGGGGTGTGTGAGGTCAGGGAGAGGAAGCAGGGGGCCAACCCCCAGTCACCAGCTCATGCTATACCGCCAAAGCACCCTCAAGTCCATGAATTCAAGATCCCACCTGACGTCCTAAGACAATTTGCTAGCAGAACACCCTGGACACAATAGAATATCCTGATGCAGCACTCTCATACCACAACAAAGAATTAAAATCTCCACATCCGACGCAACTTAATATTCAAATTCAACATCTTAGCACTGTGGTAAGCAACATCCCCATTGAACATTCTAAAGCAACATATCCCTCTAACACATGACATTATTATCACAGAACGTCCTACTGCAATTGTCTAAGACCTTGTAACACAGCAGCCTCATCTAAGCGACTAATGCAATGCGGCACTTGAACACATTCTAACAGGACACTCGAAAATAACTTTCTAAGTTATGGCTCCGGTGCAGAGGACCGTAAGGTGCTGGAGATCCCATTGGATGAGGTGACACTGAGCCCCCGCCATAGCAAGCAGTGTTCACAGCCTAGTCACAGACCTTGCCTGCTGAAGCCCAGCTTGTTTCTGACTTGTGAGGTCAGTGCCCTCACCATCTCTAGGGCCACCAGGACCCAGCCTCACAGAAGGTGCATTCTCCTCAAGGCTGAAGGGGTGGGAGGGAGGGGGAGAATTAGCCCCTTGACCTCTCCTGGTGACCTTTCTCCTTTTCCCTCCCTTCCAAGCCCCATGCTTCCAGGATCAGGCAGGGTAAGCGAGTGTGCTGCATGGGCAGGAAGGGACTGGAGTGCTTTGGGACAAGTGAGGATGAGCCTGGTATTCCCCTAGTCTTTCTTGTGTTTGGCACTGGAGGGTCAGGAGGGAGAGGATGGAGCCAGGCAGGAAGGGAAAGCGTCAACAGTCAGTCCTTGAGGCCCAGGGAACTGTGGGCCCTGGTGATACTGCCGCACCGTCAGGCTCCATGAAGACGGCCCTTTCAGAGCTTGGTCTTACCCAAGGAACCTTCTCTTTATCTGATATCTTATCTACAGGCTCCTCCTGGGATGCTGACCCTAACAAGAACCAGGTGCCTCTCACCCAGTCTCCCTCTCCTGTTGCCTGCTCAGGCCTGCCCTCCCAGCTGCTCCAACCACACTGGCTTCCCTTCCCCTCTGGTCACAAACATCACACGCATCCTGATCCCCAGGTCTTCACACCTGCCCTTCTCTCTGCCGGGACCACTTTCTTCAGGAGCTGTAACTCCCTTCTTGAGTCCCTCCTGGCTCCCATGTCACGTCCTCTGGACCCTCTCGGTGGAAGCTGTATTTAGCAGCAAGCCATCAGCCCCGTGAGAATTCCCCCACCATAGGCAGCACCCACTGCTTTGGTGATTTGCTCATCGGTCTCCCCTCCCCACCCCACCCCACCCCAAAAAAACCCAGTAGCTCTTGACTCTTCACAGCACACTGGAAACCCCCGGGGGAGCCCCACTGAGGACCCATCGCAACAGAACTCCTGGGGCGCAGCCCCAGAAGCAGGAGTTTTCTAAGCTCCCCTGGGGGGACTTCTGCATGTGGCCAAAACTGAGAGCCCCTGAGCTAGACCATCAGCTCCCCCAGGCAGAGATTTCCTGTGTCTCACGAAGCAAGTGCCTGGGAGACAGTAACCCAAAGGCAGAACTCATTGCTGTCCAGTCTGGACCTTTCCGACTCATAGTGACCTTATAGGTCTGTGAGGAAAGGCCTCCCGGGGCCCCAAGGCCATCAATCTTTGTGGCAGCAGACTGCCTTAACTTTGTCCCACGGAGCAAGGGGTGGGGGTAAACCTCCGTCCTTTCTGTCAGCCTAGTGCTCAGCCATCGTGCGATTCGGGCACCTTCAGTCGCCAGTGGATACTGAGTGACGCCTGATGAACCGGTAGACAAAGTCAACAAACTACTTCCACTTAGCCATGCAGTAAAACAGTCTAACAGTGTAAACGGTTTTAGAAGGACAAATAAATCACAGTCTTCCCTAGGCGGAAGCTTGAGTCTTAAAAGGCAAGCCAGCGTGAGTGCTGATGGTGTAGGGGTGACGAACGGGGTTGCCAACCACATGGTTAGCAGTTCAAAACTACCAGCTGGTCCTTGGGAGAAAGACAAGCCTTTCTGATCCAAAAAAGAAAAGACAAACCACAAAACCCAACTCGCCACCGCTGAGTCGATGCCGATTCACAGACTCTCTAGGCCAGGATAAAACTGCCTCTCTGAGTTCATGAGACTGTCACTCTTTTTCTCTTTTGTAATTTTCAACAAGTAGCAATTTTAAAAAATGTTTTCCCCCACAGTATTATTGGAACATCATTTGCATTTTGTACAATTGAATAGTTCAATCATTCAGTCATATCCAGAGGGGGTCAGTCACCATCACATCCATCCTAGAGGATTCCCCTCCCCCCAAGGTTGAATCACCCCCAAGTGAACTGTGTGAACCCATCAGATTCAGTGCTCCCCTTCCCTCTCCTGCCTCCTTATTTACTCTAGAACTCCCCTTTCTCTCTCTTTCCCCCACCTCCACTCCTACATTCCCCGTACCACCTGTATCCATCAATATCATTGTACGTCTACTCCTCCTGTGTCACAGCTGAGAACCCCCACAGAAAACAATGAAAAACAATGAAAAACAGATCGCACTAAGGTGGTAAGAATAAGATCCTATTCGTATAAAGACAAAAATAGAAATAATGCATCCATGGGAGAAGGACCCCCATCAACATTCAAAAATCCAGGGAAGACATTTCTGCCCCGGAACGACTGTGAGATGCTTGTATCCAGTACAACTTCAGGTTGGGTCTATACGGAGAGTCATTGGCCAAGCCTCGATCTGGATCCAGCATCATCAAGGTCACAGTGGTCTCTGCCAGGTATCAGGCTGATCAGGACGCTTGCCTTTGGCCAGAGGAGATCTACCAACAGCTTGGTCTGGCTAGATCCTCTGCAGATGGATGTGGGACTCCCACTGTCCTCTGCAGTCTTCAAAGTAAGCGTTCATAATATTAGCTCTGATCCTTTTCTCTTCACCCTATTTGAGTTTTGTAGTTGTCATCTCTGGATCCCATAAGCTGGTGAGCTCCATCAGTGTGACTTGGTTGACTTCTTGCTCAGATGGCTGCTTGTGTGAACACAAGCCTTTAAGACCCCAGACCCTATTCTGATTGATAGCCAGGCCCCATCCACCTCCTTCGCCACACTTTGCTGTAGCGCCCTTATCTTCAGTGATCCTTTCATGAAGGTGAGTATTGAGCAGGGCCTTCAGACTGCAACTCTTTGCAGGAGTAGAAAGCCCCCTCTTTTTCCCATGGGGAAACTGGTGATTTCAAACTGCTGTTAGCAGTTAGCAGCCCATCGTGTAACCACTATGCCACCAGGGCCCCTCTGAAAAGACAAGACAGTACTAACTTGACCCAAAAGAAAACAAAGGAGGAAGGGAGAAGAGGGAGGGAGGGGGCTAGGCAGAAAAGGCATTGCATGTGCAAAGGCCCTGGGGCATTATTGCCCAACCCTCATCCCTAATTCTCCAAGTATTTCTGCCTCGGGGAAGCACTTAACCATCTCCCTGAGAGCCTTTCCATCTTGGCCATCTCGTGATCTTGCCAGAACCTCAGCATGCCTTTACGGAATGTCTCAACTCCCCAGAAGTTCAGAACGCTCCAAATTTCCTTCAGGTCTGTGTCTATTTCTGTCAGTTGGAAGTGATTGTGGCGGCACAGCGGTTAACACATGCGGGTGTTAACTGCCAGGTCAGCAGTTCAAAGCCATCAGAGGCTCCACAAGAGAAAGACAGGGGGCTTTGTACTCCCGTAGAGAGTACGTCCTGTAGCTTGGCATCTGTTGGACAGCGGGGAGCGGAGATGCCCCCGGAGGGATGCCCTGGGCATGATTGAGATGACAGATGGAACATGCTATGTTCGCTGTCAAGTGCTGAGTGTTGGAATAACTGCATCTTGTTCTCCAGCGACAGCATCGCATTGAAGTTACACAGCAGCTGGAGGCAGACTATCAGGGTGACATTTTGCAAGTGGGGACATACACTCAAAGAGGTAAGGTGACTTATCCAAGGTCACCCATAAGGGACTGAGGAGGAGACAAGACCAGAGTCTGTTCTCCTCTAAAGGCTGGGATGGGAGGTGGGGGTGGGGTGTGGAGAGGGTGCCAGATTCCAGAACTCACCCTGTCCCCCCACCCCCTCCACACACACACACACACACACACACACACACACACCCTGCGTAACAGGTCTGTCATCTTTGAAGCTCCCCAAACCTGTGAGGAGCAGGTGGCCCAGATTGGGCACACAGCCTGCTTGATGATTCATGGCACCTCCTTCACCCGATTGTTTGCCAGAGGGAGTGGGAGGGTGACTGGCGGCTGGAAGCCTGGGCCGCCTCGGTCGGTCACGGGGTGGACTTGTCTGACCGCCAGCCAATCAGAGCCGCCAGAGCTGGCGTTGGAAAGGCCCTGGCCCCATCTTGCAGGGACACTCTATCTTTGTCTCGAGACACAAAAGAGGCCTTGTCTGGGCCCGGCAGCGCTGGTTCCACATGCTCCTGACTGCCCCAGCCCCTCGGCCTCAAGAAAGGCCCACTTTGTCGAGTCAAAAGACTAACTTGTTTCTTTTTCATCAAAACGTGTTGACTGACCTGGTTGATTTATCTTGGGAAAGTGGTGGGCGAGGGAGGGGGACGAGGTGTCAGAGACCAGGGCAGTCTATAAGGTCGGGTCACACAGACGGACTTGAGAGGAGACACTCAGCCCTTGACCTGCGATGGAAGGACAGCAGCATCCTGAGCCTGGCTTCCCGAGCACAGGAAAGTCCTCCCACCCACATTCGTGCAGATTCCACCATTAGATATCCATTTCTTTATCTTCAGCCTCTGGTGGTAGATAAAAATAAGAACTCCTTTCAGCCAGGAGTGCCCTGTGATCACACTGAAGTGTGAATTCATTTTCCTGAGACTCGTGTTGAGTCAGTAGCAGCGGAGAGGCAGCAGAGGCCATCAGGAAAGGGTCCCCGGAACGGAAAGGAGGAGACAGAGGCGCAGTGAAATTAAGCAAAACCAAGAGAACCACCCACACTGACTGGTCACCCTCCTGCAGGACAGGGTGGAACTGCGGCCACACATGCTTGAGACATTGACTCTTCCATAGGCGTAGAAGCCCCACCCGCCTCCCATGGAGGCTGGTGGTTTCAAACCGCTGACCTTGCAGTTAGTAGCCCAGAGTGTGGAATCACTATGCCACCAGGGCTCCCAACGCCATTAAGCAAAGAGTACAAGCAGACATTAAGGAGAAAGCACAAGTAGACGTTTGCCTCAGGTAGTTTCCTCCCAAGGTCAGGCTTTCCTATCTCACTTCATTCATTCAGTTATGGAGTATTGTTGCCAGGGCTGCTTCTAAGATACTTGAAGCTCTGGCTCCTGAGGGAGACAAAATTAACAAGCGAACCCCAAGACCACTGATTCCCATGTGGTCTGTAGGAGGCAGGGCAACCGTGGGGGAGGAGGCAGACTCCCAGCAAAGGGGATATTTGGACTGAGGCAGGAAGGGTAGCAGGGACCGCTAAGATGGGAGTCCCGGGGAGAGGGAACAGCACAGGCGAAGCCCCTGAAGTGAGACAGCTCAGAGTGCCCCAGTGAGCCAGTGAGATTGGAGATATGGCGGGTGAGGGGCCTGGGCGCCCCAGGGAAGATCCAGGTGGCAGCCCGGCTCCATCAGTCCTGACAAAGCCCTTGGATTTTCAGTGAGATGGCCACCTGCAACAGGGTCCACGCAAGGTGTGTGTGTGTGTGTGTGTGTCTGACATTCTCTGATTAGAAAATGCCTGCTCCCTCTGACACCCTGCGAGCCCACTCTCAACCACACTCAGACATGTCTGTGATGTTGAACAAACGCGATGACTGTTCTCTGCCGTCAGCGGTGAACCACTCTAAGGGCAGTATCTGTCCCAAAGCCAAATTCAAACAACCGGAAGGGGCGGAGAAAGGAGGATGGGCTGGACTTAGGGGACCAGAGGGAGGAGCAAGGAGGAGGGGTGCTGTGACTTTGAAGGGGTTAGAGATAAGGACACCAGACAAAACGGGTTTCTGTTGTTGAATGGAAACCCAATCTGCTCTTTAAATCAAATACTCTACTACTGTGACCCTAATTTTATCTTACCCATCGGACTAGACCAGAACATGTACACTGGTAAAGATAGGAGCGCAAAACACAGGAAATCTAGAACAGACACCCTCCTCAGAACCAATAAAGGGGGCAGTGATATGAGGATGGTAATGGTAGAGGGTAGGGAGTAAGGCGGAACTGATCACAATGATCAACGTATGGTCCCCTCCCGGGGGGTGGACAGCAAAAATGTGGGTGAAATGCGACGCAGTCAGTGTAAAACATGGGAAAAAACTCAAATGAATAGTTTATAAATTATCAAGAGGGCATGGGGGAGGGATGAAAGATGGGGGAGGGAGGGAGAGAAAGTGGAAAATGAGGAGCTGATGCCAAGGCCTCAAATGTTTTGAAAAATACGGCGGCAACATATGTAAAAATGTGTTTGACAAATGGATATATCATATTTTTCAAACCATAAGATGCACTCCCCCCCCCAAAAAAAAAAGTAGGGGGAGGGATTAGGGTGTGTCTCCTAGTCTAGAGGTGTGTTTACTTTTTTTTTTTTTTTTGGTTTTCCTGTTCTAAAAACTGGATGTGTCTTATGGTCAGATGCGTCTTATGATTTGGAAAACACGGTATGTATAGATTGAGATAAGAGCTGTAAGAGCCCCCAATAAATATAATTTTTTAAAAAAAGAATAAATATACATTCTGTCTTTAGAGGAAAAATACATAAAGACATAAATACATATCCCTTCTCCCGGCTGCTGGGAAAAATGGATGGGACAAGAGACTATTGTCCCCTGGGTCTGAGTGATCAGTGCCCGGGGCCCTGGGAAGGGAGAGTGGACAGCACCAACACCTCATGCCCAGGATTGGAGGCCAGAGTGCCAATGAAGGAGTGCTTGAGGGACCATGAGGACGCTCCAGGGGTGCAGAGTCTGGCCTCTGTTCAGCCACTTTGTGTCAGGTGACCCTTCCCCTCTCTGAGCTGCAGCTTCTTCATCAATGACTTCGGTGGGCTCCAAGGAGGCTCGAACTACCCCCTTCCAGGTCTGCTGCAGTGGACACAGCCTGCCTGGAGCTCCTGACCCCGTCAGGGGTGAAGATATGATCCAGTTACTAATCCAGGCCGGGCCCAAGGGCAGCTGGGGGGGTGATGCAGTGACTCACTCGTGGTCCCTCCGCCGCAGCAGAAACTGGGGCAGCTGGGAGCCTGCTACTCACCCGCAAGCTCAGAAGGGCTGGCCGGACGCCACCATGCAGCTGGAGGAGGCACTGGGTGTCCTGAGCCCTTCTGGGAACTGGGGCTCCTTCCTCGGCAGCCTCTGACCTCCCGGCTCCATCAACAGGACCTCTACTGGGCGACACCAGTAGACGAGGAGCCGAGACCCTTCCCTGAGTGTGGGCAGCCGAATCAGGAGTGGTTGGATGGAACCCCCTCTATTCGACCTCTGACGCGCGCAGCAAAGTCATGCGGAGACAGAGAATGACACGTGCACACACACACAAAGTGAAGTACCGTCTTTTTCAGACCATAAGTCGCACCTGACTATAAGACACACCCAGTTTTTAGAGCAGGAAAACAAGAAAAAGATATTCTAAACTAAATAGTACCAGTATACTAAAATGTTCTGGGATAACACATCTTCGGACCATAAGATGCACCCTCATTTCTCTCCCACTTTTTTTTGGGGGGGGGATGTGTCTTATAGTCCGAAAAGTATGGTACTTTTTTTTTCAACAGAAAAAAAGCATAGTTAGCTTTTTCTATTTGCATGCAATGGGGGTGGGGGGAGTCGGTATATCTATTTTGCATAGATTAACAGAAGTCAGCGGGATAGCAGAATAAGTCTACAGAGCTGAAAATCAAATTAGATGTTTAATTTGGGGGGGAGTGGCTTCGGAAATCCTCCCATTTGAAAAAACGACTGTCTTACAAACATATATGGCCACCAAAATAGGTTCACTAAATTTATTTTTCCAATCATAAAACGTTTCTTCTATCAAGAGCGTACATGGGGCATATGACTCTGAATAGAATGCAGGAGATACTTAGACTATTGCTACTGTTACGCTTCCTGTCTGTGCCCACTCCACCTCAAAGTTAGGGTGTCCACAAACACGAAACAAAAGAAATATGTTTTACTAAAAGGTAAGAATGCACACCCTCGTGCTTTGCTGGGTCGGAGGGTTTTCAACAAAAGCCTCCTCTATCCATATACGGCTCCATTTGCAATGGGGACCCAGCCTTTGGCTGATGGCTCAAAACACTCACTCATTCCCTCTTCAGCATTAGCCATGGGCGGGGTCTCCAGAGCGCGGATTGAGGGGGGCGCGCAGTAGAGGTTCTGCGCACGCTCAGATGGCCGCAAACGGAGCCCGAGCACCTGGCCCCCTTGGCCGCTTCCCGCGAACACAGCACATAAACGCTAGACGACGCTTCGAGGAAGTTCCTCTCTTCTCTCTGCGGCAGTTTCCTCCTTCTAAAATGGGAGGGTGAGTGTCTCCCCCTCGCGAGGTGTGGTTAAGGATGAGAGAAGGAGTTTGACGGACCACCCTGCTTGGTCCATCGCTTGTGCTTGTGGAGGCTTCGCCTTGGCCGTCACCAGTTCTCCAACATCCTAGAAGCTGGATGACCTGCTGGTGGAAGACTGCTTTAGTTCAGGCCCGCTGGGAAGCAGATGCCGAAGACTGGGTTTGCCGTGTGGGAGATTTATGGAGGTCTTGGCAATTCTCCTGAGGAAGTCTTCAAGCCTGGGACATGCAGGTCTGCTCCCTGGGGATGGAGAGGGGGACGGAAGGTCAGTTGGAGTCTGGGGCTGACTGGGTCTGAGGTAGCACTGGTCCAAGGAAGTTTCTGCTCTGTCAAAAAGGGAGGGGGGGGCACTGGGCCAAAGTCACTCACCAATGGAGTCCTCATGTCTCTCGATCTGTCCTAGCCCACCCCTGCTGGGTCCCTGGGAACCTAAGATCGGTGGCACAAGGAAGTAGTGGAGTCTGAGCAGCACAGTGGGGTTATCAGTCACTTGGGCTCCCTCAGCAGCACATCTGGAGGTGTGTACCCACTACTGGTACAACAACTGGGCTTGACCTTAGAGCCAAGGCCTGCACCAGCCACCCAGAATCTCATGTCTCAATGTGGATACAGTCACTGGCTCAGGAACATCGTGGGGATGGGGTTTGGGCGTGTCACGAGACACTCACCCTGGTGTGATGGGGCCCAGATTGTCTGAGGACCTGGTGGGGCCAGACACACTGCCTCCTTCAGGAAAGGGATGTTGAAACTAGACTTGCAACAGTACAGCCAACCCCAATCTGTCCCAAGATAGCCCCTGAGAGCCCTGGCTATTCAGGAGACATGAATTTCACTGAGGGACACCATCCCCAGGGAGACCAGGCTCTGGGTGCTCCATTCTGGTCCACTAGAAAGGGTCACAGGTTTTGAGGAAACCCTTAACTGTGCAAGAAGGGACTTCCTGACCCCTCAGGCCCCACCTTCTCCCTACCACAAGAAAGTTGAGAAGCAAAATGAGAACAAGCATTGCACAACCTTCCGGAAGAGTCACAAGCCGAACGGAGGCTTGAGCCCAGGACTAGATCCTGTTTCCTCAGTCAAAATTAGCTCTTCTACCACCAACCTCGCCAGGCCCTGGTGTTGGTTCAGCACCTTCCAGTCAGTAGCAGGGTCCCTCCATACCGCAGGATCAAACGCTGCCCCATCCTCCACCATCCTCCCCAAGCATCTGCTCCCTGTGTTAGAGCCACTGCATGGCCAGCTCATCTCTCTGAAGGCCTTCTTCAACTTCCCCGACCCTCTAGTCTACCCATCATGAGTTCCTTCTTCAGGGACCGGACCTTTCTGAAGACATGTCTCACGAAGTATGTGAGCACATTTCACCAAGTGTATCTAGCACATTTGGACTATCGAATCTTTTTAATGTAGACAATGACCGTGCGTGCCTTCCAGCTTCTTCTGATGCCCTCGGTGTTCGATTGTCTGCCCATAGTGTCCTTCACAATGGCAGCTGGAGGGTCGATTTTTTTTTCTCCCCCTTCCGTTCTTGTTGCAGTTTAAGAAATGCTGACCGTGCTTTTCTCGTTGGGTCTTCAACCTCCAGGTCTTTGTATATTTAATTATAATCTTTACTTTGTCTTCTTGAGCTGTTCTTTGAAATCTTCTCTTCAATGCTCTTGCTTCATCATTTCCTACATTCACGGCAGCTACTCTGCTTTCAAGAGCAAGCCTCTTTCTTCTGACACCCATTTTGACCTTCCTTCTTTCTGTCTGTCCTGTCTGCCCCTTTTCTTGCTTCTTTCAGTTCTTGCCTTTGCTTTCTTCATATGTCTTTGATGCCATCCTGTAATTAGTCTCACCCCCTGTAATGTGTGTAGTGGGTCTAATCTAGTCAAAATGGTCTCTAAATGCAGGTGGCATATACTTAATGTGGCACTTTCATTCCAGCAGACTTGTTTTAATTTTTGACAACTTCCACATGAACTTGCAAAGGAGCAATTGATGGGTCAAATGTGTACTCGGTCCTTGGCTTGTGCTGATTGATGACCTTCCCCATCCTCTTTCTACAGAAGTAGTCGATTTGAGTCCTGTCTCCCCTCTAAAATGATTCATTCACACATTTAGTCAATATTTATATTGCTGAAGATGGAGAGTTGATGAATTCTGACAAAATTCAGTCATGAAACCTAGCGCCATCTTCATTCCCCATAGACATGGTTTCCAATTCCTGATCTTTCTTCTTCATTTCCAACTGCCACCTTCCAATCACAAGTTATTCTTGATGCTTCTTGATTGGATGCTTGATCAATTCTAGACTGCAGAATTTGATAAAATTGCTTTATCCTTGCCATTAATGGCTGCTGTGTGAATTCAAATAGTAGTCATATTAACTGTCCTGCATTGTAGGCTGTCACTGACAGCATTGTACTTTAGAATCTGTTTCGAGATATACTTTTTTGATGATCAATGTAACACCATTTCTATTCAATTCATCCGCTGTAGCACCGCAGACCATAGGACTCTCTGTTTCTAAATGGCCAATACCAGGATATTGATCTTTATGTGGTCCATTTCATTCTTGACCACTTCCAATTTTCTGAGATTCATGCATTCATACTGCATGCACTCAGCATTTTGATTATTAATAGATGTCGGAAGCTGTTTCTTCTCATTTCGAGGCATGTTCCATTGGCAATGGAAGATCTTAAAAGCTTTCCATTCATGTCATTGAAGCTCTTCCTGCTTGGAGGAGACAACTCTCCTCCAGGAGTTCCAACCTGTGGGTCTCACTTTCTGCCACTTCAGCTGCTACATAGACGATCTTCTCGGACCAATTTTTTTTTTAAGTAGGTTGTAAGGGTCTCCTTCCTCATCTGCCTTATTCTGAAAACTCTGCTGAAACCTGCCTGCCAGGGGTAAACTTGCTGGAGTTTGATGTGGCTTCATTGTTAGCAGCATGGTAACACACAAAGTCCCACAGTGCAAGCGACTGACAGGAAAGCAGTGAGCAAACTGGCGATGCGTGGGTGGATCACGGTGGTGCCGATGGCTTGTGCCCAACAGCAAACTAGGATAGTCACTCAACCCCCACCCCCCAGGAGCACTGCAGAAGAAATATCTGGTGATCTGCTTTCATAAAGATGCCACCTAAGAACATCTGGTGGAGCAGTTCTACTGGGTACCACATGACATGGATGGTCCTGAGTTGGGATTAACTCTATGGCAACAGGCTTTGTTTTGTTTTGTTTTGTTTTGTTATGGGGCAGAGAGAAGGCAGACAAGTGACAAGGACTTAAAAAAAAGAAGAGGATGAGATCCAGAAAGGGATAGGGAGGCAGGCCGAGAGAGGGACAGGGATCCAGAGGTGCGAAAGGATTAAGAGAGGACAGGCCATGAAGACACAGACAGGAGTGTAGAGGGTCAGAGAGAAATGGCATCTTGACAAAAAGACCAGAGCTCCAATGAAGAGGTAGAAACAGGCATGCCCAGTGGGTGGGCCTTGGGCAGGGTTTGGGCTCTGGGGACCCAGAGGTGTCCCTGGCATCCTGGCAACACTTGAAGGTAACAGCTTCCTCTCCCCCAGGGGGTCCCCCACCGCATTCTCCTGTTCTCCCTGTGGCACCTGTGCTGCCACCCCGAGGGGGAGGGACTGACACCCTTGGGCATAAGTCATCTCGTGGTGGTTAAAAATAAGCAGCCTTGGTGGCACTTGGAGGGACTGTGTCTTTCAGCTTTGAGTGCCCAGGGGCTGCCACTTCCCCTGGACCCACAGCCGGGGAGGGGTGGGAGGACTCGGGGCAGAGGAGAGGACCTGGAAGGCAGGGAGTGCTTGCTCCCACTCTCAGCCTGCAATGAGACGGATACAGGGGAGGAGACCATGCGTAGTATTGTTGGAACCCTCACATGTCTCCCACCCCAAGGGCATGAAGAGGGCCCTGACCCTGACCCCTGCGCGGGGCCACCTACCTCCCATCCAGATGCTGTCCCCAGGTCAGTGCTGAGGGCTTGGCTACTCAGGAGAGTGACCTGTGTGGAGATGCAGCCTACAATGGACCTCGGAGCTCTCTCTCACAGGCCCCTCCGCTGCAGAGAGGGGAGCACCAAGTCAAGCCCAACTCATGGAATCCCCGGTGGGTCAGAATAGGCTTGTGCTTTGGGGTTTTTCAGAGGCTGTTTTTTCACCCGCAGGTCGCCAGGTCTTTCTTTCAAGGCACCTCCAGGCAGCTGCCGCACAGGCAGCAGCTTGGCCATCTCCATCCCCTGCCAGAGTGACCCATGGGGCCTTCATGCGACAGAGCTGCCAGAGGGAGTCTCTGACTGAGGACTCCCGGTGACTCCAGGCACCCACCCCAGCCTTCCAGCATTCCTCAGTAAGTCTCAGAAGCAGGTGCCATTCTGAATCCCATCTCCCAACCTGAGACCGTTTAAATGAGGTGCCCGAGACGTCAAAACTGGAAATAGGCAGAACTAGGGTCTGATTCAAGGAGAACCGAGGCAAACCAGCCACGTCTAGAGCCCAGACAGGCAACCGCCAGATCATCCTGCCTCTTATTAAGCAGGTCAAGACAAAAATCAAGTGTGTTGGTCAGGGTTGGCTAAAGAAGCAAATCCAGAGGCACTCACATGTGCATACGAGAGAACTCTGTATCCAAGAGCACATGTCTATTAGGAAAACATCCCAACCCGGTCAAGATCAAGTCCATCCGTCCGCTATCAGCTCATGTATCCCAGTCCAGTTCAGGAAGTCCTCTTCAGACTCATGCAGCACGTGCCCCGATGCCGAATGCAGGAAGCTCACAGGCTTGTGGGTCCTGTGCACAGAAAGCATCTCCAGGGTAGGCTGCCCTCAGCCTGGCTCCAGGAAGGGCAGACATACAACTACAGACATGCCTCTCTGGTTCTTACTGCAGAGTGCGTCTCTGCCCGCTAGGCTATGCGGGCCGTGAGCCCCGCCCTGCCATCGAGTGGATTCGGACTCACAGATCGCCTGTAGGACAATGGAATGACCCCTGTGGGTGTCTGAGACTCTAACTCTGTACAGGAATGGAAGGCCTCCTTTTTCTCCCTCGGAGCAGCTGGTGCTTTTGAACTGGAAACCTTGCAGTGAGCAGGCCACCATCTAACCCATTCGCCCTCAGGCTCGTGTTAAATTCGGGTCTAGTCCTGTTTAGACTTTGTTCCAGGGCCTTGGTGGTCACCAGGACAAGGTCACCCCCCCCCCCCCAGAGGAACCAGAGACCCAGGCCCAATTCCCAGGTCTCTGGTTTCTGAGGGTCCTGGGATTGGGAGGGGGGTTCTAGGGTGCCACTCTGGAAGCGGCAGCGGTGGTTTCGGGTCTCCAGGTTCCTTGTCGAAAGGTACGATCCATGGGGGGGCCGAGCTCCTCCCTTCTCTGAGCCTCAAGGAATGTGCGTGCGAAACGTGCCCTTTGGTATCTGAGTCCAATCCCTGGAGACACACAAGCGACGGTGCTAACCCTTGTCACTCTGCTCTCTTCTGCATTTCGCCAACGGCTGGGGGGCGTCTGGGCAACGGGAGGGTTTATGAAGGATCCCTCGGGGCTGCGTGGGTTCAGCACTGGGCTGCTCATCTGAAGGTGGACAGTTCGAGCCCACCAGCAGCTCCAGGGGAGAGAGATGAGGCTGCCCAGAAACCCTCAACAGCCTGGGGCAGTTCTCCCTTGTCCCAACCTTCCTCCTGCCACAAGCCTTTCCTACAGTTCCTCATGTGGCGGTGACCCCCCTCCCCCACCACAAAATTATTTTCATGATTACTTCATCACTGTCACTTGGCTACTGTTCTGAATCAGGTGACCCCTGTGAAAGGGTCGCTCAGCCCTCAAAGGGCTCACGACCCACAGGTGGAGAACCGCTGTCCCAGGGGGTTGCTCTGCATGGACAATCCACTTGGTGGCTGTCCCAGGCTTGGGGTTTCTTTGTGGTGGGGTGCGATCCCCATCGTTTGAAGCCACCAGCCGCCCTGGGCAGAAAGACGAGGTTTTCTACTCCCATAGAGGCTCTGCCCTGTCCTGTAAGGTTGCTGTAAATTGACATCACCTCGATGGCAGGGTTTGCTCTTATTACAATCCTGTAACACACACCAGGGAAGGGGGGTCTAGGTTTGAAATCCGGCTGCTACCATCTTGCCAGGTGATGACGTGCATGTTCTTGCCCCCTCTGCGTCTCCGTTTTTGCATCTGGCAGTGAGAGGAGGGGATGCTTCCGAGTCCCAGTCCTCTTTCCAGTTTCTCCAGGCTCATCCCAGGACTACGGCCTGCTGGTCAGACCCTCTGGGTGACCCACACCAGGACATCCCCGCCTCATCCCATCATCCTCCCAGACTCAGCAGGGAGGACAGAGGACAGAGACACCAGCTCTGTACCCTGGCTCTGGCTCTGAAAACTGGGTGCCTTATGCAAATCAGCCTCCCATGCCTGGATGTCCTCATCTGTAACATGTGGTCATTATTGCTTGGGAAGATTAAATAAATGATGACTAGTCAAGCCTGCAGATGGGGGCCTGGGATAGACTAAACATGATTATTGCTGCAAGCTAAGATTATTATTACAAACAGCCATGACTGGTCTTTGGACCTGGTCGAGACTAAGTGTTTGGGCAAACTTTTGATTGAATTCATATAAACTCTCCAGGGGAGACTCCATTCCGGAGGTGACCAAACTTGGTGAGGAGACTTTAGCCACTTGTCCAAGGTCACGCGGCCTGTGCAGAGAGCTGGAATCGAACACAGAGCTCTTTGAGAGTTACCCGAGCCTGGTTCTTTCTACTCACCCTGCTGTTTCCTCTCAGCTGGGGGCTGGGGGGCTGTGAGGTCCTCTCTCACAGGGTCTTCCTGAGTCCCAGCAGTGGTGCCTGGCTTTATCATCTCCCTGTTTCTGAAGGAGGAAACCAGCCTCAGAGGCAAAGTAATCTGCCAAGCCTGCCCACCTGGTGCCCCCGGTGCACCTCGAGTCTCCGGGAAGAGGCCCTGGCAGGCGCCCTGGCAGCTGGCCCCTCCCTCTCCCTGCAGCCCTCATTCCCCCTCCTTCCCTCTGCTTTATGACCTGTTTTATGAGCTCAGTCTGGTGGCTTCCACGTTACCATGGGAACCAGCCTGGTGCAGGGCTCCTGGCAGCTCCGTCTGGGATTGGCAATTTTAAATTGGAGCCAATCCTGGGGGCCAGTGGGTTGGTGGGTGGGGCAAAGGTTAGGATCTATATGCCCAAGAATGCACAAAGCTGCCTATCTGTCAGCTCTGCTCAGTTGCCTGGGAATCCAGGGGGCCCAGGGGCCAAACATCTAGGAGACCAGGGGACTTGAGGAGCCCTGAAAAAAGCACTTGCCAGGCAAAGGAGAGAAGGGCTTGGGAAATGGGCAGGGCTGGACTGGCAGAGACAGGTGGACACAGACACTGGGAGACCTGTATGGGGACACAGCACACAGAGCCCCAAGAATGACAAATGTGGAGATCCTTAGGCTGGTATACATGGCATGCACAGAGAGCAACAGAGACCTGTACATGGTAGTCACATGGACACGCGGTACAGGGAGAAATGCATATGCACCCAGACATCCATAGATACAGAGAACTCTTGAATACCCAGAGACACGTATAGACACATAAGCACGCACACATGCACACACACAAGCACAGATGGGAAGATACTGACACAGACTTCAATACACACACCCCACTGAAGGACATGTGAACTCAGCCAGACACGTTACATACAAATGCACACAGAGACATAAGACCCACAGAGGCCCAGATACATACACAGCCCTCAGAGACACATGTGGACACATGAGCACCCACAGACACTTGGGCATGTGGGTATCAAAGACATACAACACAGAAAGACCCCTGGACATTCAAAAATGCATGCAGACATACAGAGAACACAGAGGGATCCAGGATACCGAGGAACACATACAGATACAAAGATACACAGGTTGATGCACAAATACCCTCAAGGCCGGTTAGACACAAAGGGACAAAGAGACCCATAAGACTCACAGAGGGACACAGAAACCATCTAAATCACATACAACTTGCTGAAGCATTGTGTAGCTCAACAGCACACATCAAAACTTGTGTGAACAAAGACACATAGATACACACACACACACACACACACACACACACACTCTAGAGACACAGAGGCAGGTATGGGCAGAGAGATGAACCAGTGTGCCAGGACACACATACACACACAGAAGCCTGGGGAACTGTATGCGCGTACACATGCACACACATACACACACAGATTATATATACACACACCCAGGAAGCGGCACGCACACAGGCTCAGGGATCTGTAGACACACAAGCACACCCACACAGACCCAGGGATCTGTTGGTATGCACACATGCCCACAGAGGCTCACACATATACACATACACACACACACATGCTCACAGAAGCTCACGACTCTGTAGACATATAAGCACACCCACTCAGACCCAGGGAGCTGAGGATACACACACACACACACACACACACACACACACACACACACACCACGTCCAGGGAGCTGTAGACACAGACACAGAAAGCAGAGGCCCACAAAAAGGCCAGGACCAGCCCAAGGTAGCAGTCCGACAGCCAATAGAAAGCACCAGTCTGAGTCACCTGCAGGGAGCAGGCAGAGACTAGCCACTTCCTCTGGAACAGGGACAGCACCTGCTTTCCTCCTGTCCCTTTTGATCAGGGTGCAGCCAGTCTGGCAAACATGGAATTGGGGAGTGTGAGAATGCCCCTTCCTGGAGCACAGTGGGGTGGGGGTGGGGGGCCTGATGTGCAGCACAAGCACTGGAGGGCTAGCTAGCACAGCCCACCACAGGAGGTGATCTTGACACCTGGACTGGGCCCCAGACCCCA
>PVJH01016754.1:0-49640 GCA_004026705.1 Nesogale talazaci | reverse complement strand
TCTTATATTTTTCTCAAAGAATGAGCCAATACCTATACTTCTCCCTCTCAAAAAGTGGCATACAAGTTTCACGGATGTCTTTTGTTTTTTTCACCACATACTGTCTTTGCTGTTATTTTTCATATAAAGCACTATCTCACTAATCAATAGGATAGCCATTTGAGTCCACTAGAAATATGAAAAAGATAATGGGAGTCTGCTTATATTCTTCTAAACTCTATGAAACAGTTCTAACTGCTCACATAAGGTCACTGTGAATATGAATTGAGTGGATGGCTATAGGTTTGTTGTGTATATTCTGTTTGCTGGTTTTGGAGCATAGTTTTAATTGCCCTGGCAATTATTTTCATTTCCTACTACAGTATTTAAGATCTGGCCCTGCCTATTCCCCATCTTATTATTGTAAAAGCAGCTGTTCATGACCCTCTTTATTTTTTCCTGTAGCATTTTTTAAACACTTTCTTATTCTAAATTCTTATTTAACTTTTAGTACCTAAAGTGAAACATGACAGATTTTTTTTGGGGGGGGGCATCACTGCCCTCTGGTGGGAGTGGTAGACTCAGCCTTGCTCCTGGAGAGCTGCTGCTGGATCTGAACTGCCAGTGAGCCGCAGTCCCACACTCAACCACTACGCTTCTAGGGCTTAGCCGACAGATTTTTATACATCATATAAAGTCCTTCATGATGTGGACCTCACATATTTCCTCTATTTCATTTCCTGTCATTCCTTGCTGCTCAGGACCTCACCCTTCAGCACATCTAAGCCCTAGTTCTTCAGTGAACTGAAAATGTATTTCTTAAAAACACCTTTTCTTATTGTTGAACTTAATATATCGTAATTGTTTATTTGCACTGTTATTAACCTGTAAATTCTTCAAAGACAAAATAGCTGGGAGCCCTGGTGGGGAAGCGGCTATGCTTAGGGCTGCGATCTGCATTGTCCGCAGTTCACAGCCCCCAGCAACGCTGCTATACAGTCTCGGAGACTTTCAGAGGATCCCTGTGAGTCTGCATTGACTCAATGGCCTTGAGTTTTGTTTATTTATTATTATTTTTTTGGTGGTGGAGGGACCAGGAGGCAAGAAACATTACTAAAGTCAGATAGCATTAAAATATGTTTAATATCAGTATAATACCATATTCAAGAACAGAGGAGGAAGATAATATCTTTTTTTCAGAAATCATAGTAGACTTCCTATAGTATTCACCTTCCAAATTATTACTGAAGCATGGATTGACTTGAGCTGTTGAACATAGAAGAACATTGCAAAGATTTAAAAGAAAAGAAAACCCTTATAAACATATAATGTATCTGATATGCTAGCAGCATTTTATAGAATCGACTTTCCAGCATCAATGCAAACTCATTTCAAACAAAATTTCCAGAATGGAGGGTAGGAGTTACAACTCAACAGAATAGTCATTAAGAATAGTTCAGAGAGAACAATTGAGCTGGCCTTGCTGTATATCATTTACAGATAGAGTTTCATGTAATTTCTGGAAACAACAACTTTTAGTGGGGTTGTCACCACCTTCTAGTAGATTTTAACTTACAGTGAGCTATGTAAAACAGAACAGAAGTGTCCAGTAGGTTTTCAGTAGTTGTAAATATTTACCAAAATGAACCGCCCTGTCTCTCTTCAAAGGAGAAGCTGGTGGGATGGCACTGCCAAACTTTTGGTTAGCAGTTGAAGGCTTAATACACTAAGTCACCAGCAATCCTTTCGGTAGGGTTAATCTTATTTTTTGAACTAGGGGAATTGTATTATCATATCTGTGGGTGTTCTTAAATATAATAATCTGCATGTGAGGTGAAATCCATGGGGTTTTAAGACACAATTGATAAAACTAGAAATATGGAACAAACAAGTTTCTGAAGTACTATTGTGGATACTTATATACAGACATTTCTGACTAAATTTTCCATCTTTTCCCCCTATGGTGTTGATCAGATTGTGTTTTAGTGATTGTAGCATACCAATGAACCATGGTATTTAAATTAATAAGGTATAAATGAAGATATAGCTTGCTCTCTGAGTGGTTTTAACAGCCTGCTGGGTTTCATCCATCATGAAACAGCTTGTGCTGGGTCTAAACAAAGAAGAAGAATATATTTTAAATGATCTTGAAGAGGTGGGGAGTATTGCTGCTTGTTAAAAAAGCACCAGTATGTATTGACTACACTACAGTGTCAGCACTAGCATATAGATACTAATAAAATGTATGAAAGATTCAGTGATATAATTGTTCTTGTTTTATAAGGTTAAAGAAACACACTAATTTTAAACATTAGATTCTTAGCCAGCTGTTGTTTGAATAGAATGAAAAACTGAGATAATCTTTCCATGTAAATTTAAATTCCATTCAAAATCAAATCATTTAATTCTGTAAAAATTTTGTTCTTGAATTTCATGTGCAAGGACAAAATTGTTAAGCTAATGGCTTCATGTGAAGCCTATTTAAAATAAAAGATTTGCTTCAACAAAAAATTGCATGACAATATTTTTCAAATATGTTGTTCTAAATACATGTTACATGATCTAAAATACAGTACATTTGAGGACTTGTTTGAAATATATGTCTAAGTAGTTTTCAAAAAAATATTCCATGATTTTTTTGTCAAGTTCAGTTTCCAAAATAATCATATCCACAGGACAATACCTTTTTCGTAGCATCTATTCATTCCATTAAAAAATGAATATATTTTTCAAAAGGAAACCCTGGAAGTAAAATAAAAAGAATTTAAAATACATGCATTTTTAATGATTATATATTTATTTATTGCCACTTAATAGATTCAGACACGTGATGACTCCCAATAGACTTTTGGGAGCTGTAAAGTTCTGTAACAACAGGGAGCCTCATGTTTCCTTCTTGCAACCGCTAGTAAGTTTAAACTGCCTGCATTGCTGTTAGATGCACAATGTCTAGTCTGAAGTGTCACTAGATATATCATATAAAATATAGCATTCTGTTTTGTTTTGATTCTTTTAAATTTATTATTACTGATATTTCCTGAGTTAGGTGTTCTTTATTATGTTTCTGGATGATTTTTATATTCACAGTTTTCACAGATTTTTTTTCCTTCTTTATAAAATATTGCATTTAGGGTGATAGGGTGAAGGTTTAGAGCGAGAATCAGTTGTCCAGTCTATGATTCGTACTTCATGTCATTGATTACCAAATGTCACATGGTTTCTTTACCTTCTTTTCTGTATTTTCCATTTTCAGTTGTTTCATTTTTATATTATGGATGTGGGTTGCATCATTTACATGTTTTTTTGCATTCATTTAGACCATATCTCTCTCTCGTTTAAAACCTATAATGGTTAAGAGATATGGCTGTTATATTATTTATTAGAAATGTTTTCCTCTTAATTACAAGTGAGATTAGGGTATCTGGCTTTATCATATCTATCTAAGGATCCCTGGTGATACAGTTGTTACATATTGGGCTGCTAAGTGATGAGATTAAAAAAAGTCTAGATCTTTTTCTTGACAATGCAGTTTTTCAACTATCTAAAACTTTAGACATGTTGTCAGCAGAGGTCAGCCCCTAAAGAAAGACACCATGCTTTTTTTTTTTTTTGGTATCACTGCCCTCTGGTGGTGGGAGTAGGAGGCCCAGTCTTTGCTCCTGTGGAGCTGCAATTGAACCTCTATCCCAATGGGCCACAGTCCCGTGCACAACCACTACGCCACCGGGGCTCAGCCGACATCATGCTTTTAATGTGAAGGAGAGCAAAAAAAATAGAAAATACCTACCTGGGTGGAATGACACCATGGCTGCAATGATGAGTTTAGACCGCAGAACCACTGAGAGAATGTCATAGGACCGGGTAGGGTTTGGTTCTGTGGTGCGTCGGGTCAGGTTGGGTCAGAATTGACTTGCCTCCTAAAAATAGAAGCCCTTAGTACTGTCAATCTTCTTCACTAGCATGGATTGTGACTATAAACAAGATGAAATATTTGATATTTTTAATCCTTTCTCTGCTATCATGAAGTTACCCATTCTTCCAATTTGAGGAGTTTTGTTTTATTTACATAGAATTGCAATCCTGTTGAAATCAAATTCTAGCCTTCAAACTTCCTCAGCAAATGCATTAAGTCCTTCTCACTTTCAGTAAGCAAGGTTGTCTCGTCTGCCAATTGCAGGTTCACAATCCTTCCTCCACGCTCAATGCCATGCTCTTCTTCATGTAGTACAGGTTGTCAGATGACTTCTTCAGCATATGGATTAAATACATCTGATGAAAAAAATACAGCCTGGGCACTTAGCTTACCTCGTTTAAACCTTTAGGCCATCCAGTCTTCTCCTGTTTTGTGCGAATGACTGCCATTCGTCCACATAAGACTCTTCATGAAGACAAGGCAGTGCTCCGGATTCCCCTTATCCCCGATGGCACACATAGTGTGTTATGATCCACACAGTCATACACGTGTGCAAAACAAAAAATAACAAGGGAACATTTTTATGTTCTTTACTTTCAGCCAAAATACCTCTGATGTCAACTATGATGGCTCTCATTTCAGTTCTGTATACAGTTTGAATTTTTGGAAGTTCCTTGCTGATGTTCTGCCATAACCATGAATATTCCTCAAGTAGATTTGTATTTTTCTATCAGCTTCAAATAGAAATTGCAACTGATGATCTAGTCTTTAGCCAGTGTCTGACTTTGCTTTGGCTGATAATATTTAATATCTCTGTAGTCTCTTTGCATAGATATAGTCAAATTGACTTCTGTGCATTTCATTTGATGAAATGCATAATTTTGCTCCACTTTATTGAAAAAAATGTATCTCAGTGAAGGAATTGTTCTTCTTGCAAAATGCTATCATGGGTCACTCTCTTTGTTTCTATCACCAAGACCATATTTTCCATGTACTTTTCCTTCCTTTGTTTCCATTTTTAATTCCAATCACCAGTAATGATTACTGTTTCTTGCTTGCACTTTTCTTCTATGTCAGATTGAACAAGTTGGTAGAATTCAATTTATTCATCACTAGCCACAGTAAACAGTGGGTGGGGGGGCATATATGACATCCTATAATTTTCCTTTTATTAGGCATGGCTCCAGTCTTCATCCATCTGAACAATTTATGAACCCAACTCTTCCTTCAAAGCACTTTGCTTCAATGCTGGATATGATGCCTTGTTGGAAAGGCCACAAAAAAACTGACAGACAATACTAACAACTATGGAACTTTATTAAGAATGTTAATAGGGAAAAAAAGAATGCTAATAGGTTACCACAAGCCAGGGTCATTAAACAGTGAGGATACAAAGAGCACGTTTCCTCAGCGAGCATCTCAGGCTTTCAGTCTGGTCCTCAGGCTCTCATCCACAATGTCCCTTCATAAGAACAAGTCACTATAAAATTTACTCTCACAGAATATATCATACAGTAAATTTTCAGAAAACAGAAATACAACATATTTTCTGATTGGTTGTTGTCTGGTGCCATCAGTCTGATTCCACATCACAGTGACATTTCTATTACAGAATGAAACTGGAGCTGGTCCTTGACCGTCCTCACAATTTGACTTTGCCTGACCAATAGTTGCAGCTACACTGTCAATGTATCTTAAGGTTCTTCACTTTCCTCCTAGCACTTTGCTTAATTAGGCATGATGTCCTTTTCCAGGGACTAGTCTCACCTGATAACATCACATATAGGTAGCTTTATTTAGAGACCTAGTTTTATACAAGTGTAGGTGAAAGAATAGATAATTCTACATCTCTTAAGTTCACTTATTTGTTGTACAAATTAAACTGAGTTATCTTACCATTCCAAATAACGTTTAATTTGCAGCTATCGTTTGAAGGGTCAAATTCGATAAGAATGCCCTTCCTATTTGCAAAGAGGGATAACTCATTTGGGAAGACTGCCTCTCGATCAAACAGGGGCCAGATCTTGGGGAATTTAAGGGTGGAGTTTTTGGAAGCAGATCAGCAGCAATTCTGCCATCTGGAAGTTTTAATTCCCCGCAGCTAGCCACTTTTAAAAAGCTGCTCATCCCTTATGGTAAACTTAGCATTTCTGCTGGCCTGGCAACAATGCACTTGGTGTTCAGCCTGCCTCTGGCTATTAAGTTATTCTTGTCAGATTACCTCCTTTCCCAGACAGACTGGAGCCCCTGGAGGGCGGCTGGGTCTGGGTGCAGCATGCAAGAAGACTGTGCCAAGGTCAGATGGAGGCGAGCAGCTACACTTAAAGGTTGATGTCTTGTAGATTTAGGGAGGAAGTGAAAGGTAGCAGCTTCAGAGGAAGCCGAAAGTAAAAGGACAAAAACACTACAACAAACAAGCGATAGCAGGAATGGTCAAAGGAATTGAAGTTTAAAATCTGGATTTTTCTGGCAATGGAATTAAAACGGGGCATATGAAAAGAGCAGTTGAACTTTAAATACAGATTGTGAGGCAGGCACACATGTATAACTACGAGAGCATGTGTGGCCTTAGGCAGGGAGAAAAAGAGAACTATGCAGAATAGAGATGTCTTTACAACTCATTGTTCAAATATTTGAGCACTATGTAGTTGCCATATTTATTTTATTCTACTTTGAAAAACATCATTACCATAGATATAAATATATGTATATAAATGCATAAATGCATATGTATTAAATGAATAGTGCATATAGGTGATGATAATAGGTAAACAAATCTATAATCAATTTTTAAATATCTATACTTATAAGACCCCTCAATTGACTGCACGGTTCACTAATGGAGCCAGATGAGGGAATGCTTTCCTGCTATAAATAGTTAGCTTGTATTTTTGTTTTGATTTTACAATAAAATGACTACAGAAAACAGCAGGACTTATCATACTCTGAAGGCTGCAGTGCCATCTCTGGCTGTTTTTGTCCTTAAGTATCTTTGTGTTCGTTTCAACTCACAGTGACCCTGTGTACCACAGAACAATTCCTACTCTTAGCTGTACCATCCTCACAGTAAGAAAACCTAGCCCAGATAATTGAATATAATCAGTTCCCTGCATGCGTCTTCGTATAGAATTAATTAATTATATAAAAGTGCTTTAAACTGTGAAGAAATTTCTATCTCTTCATACAAATGGGTATGGTCCCTACATCAGTCAATATTCTTAATTTTAAGTGTATAATATTAGTTTTGGCTAATGTACACATAACAGATTTAATACAAAAAATTAGTTATAGTTCAAAGAAACTTTGTGGCAATTCTACAATAGAATTTGGAGGCTACAGAGCTTGGAAAACCTCCAAATATATGGCATAAATAAAGAGCAAAATACTATTGATATTGTTCTTAAGAAGGGACCTACAAGGATACTTCTAAAAAAACAAGCAAACTGCTAGTATTATGACATGTTAAGCATGGTCAGTGATGGAAACGATTGGAAAATGGTCTTAGAAATTGCTTCTGTAAAATGAGGAAAACCCTATGATACGATTCTACTTTGACAAATTGAGTCCCTGAGAATCAAAATCAACTCTACAACAACCAATAATACCAGTACTATCAACTAGCATTTATATATGCATATATGCAAACATGTATACAATAGTTTCTTCACAGTCATTGCATTTTGAATTTTCAACTGGCACTTTCAAGTTATCAGAAAGACCTAGGCCATATCCATATGCCAACAATCTAATTCCATGTATAACCTAAGAAAACAGTTTACAGATAGTGGGTTGTGCCTGATTAATTGGCTGTGCCTGAGTAATTGAGGCAACTTATGGACCATGGCTTTTTAGAGTTTGTGAAAAAGGTTATGTGTGTGTGTGTGTATATATACATATATATACACACACACATACACACATACATAAAACAAATCATCTTGGTAAAATGAAACAATGGGTCTTAATTAAATAGATATGTACATGTATATATATGTGTATGGTCAATTAGCTTTATATACATTAAAGGCAAGACAAAAAAGATACTATATAAGGACAGACTTGAATAAAGAAAGCTAATATTATTTTTAATCTCAATAGTTTAATATAGATACAATGTTAGCAAGGAAATATTCACAGAGCATACTGAGATTTACGTACATCTGCTCAGGCCACAGTTCAATGCACCAGTCTTCTGCCCAAAACAGCCTGTCTCCTTTGCCCCACTAGCATCTGACTCACCTGACTTCACTCTGTGAGACTTCTTTTTCTTTTTCAAATGAAGAGAGGCTGAAAGCAAGCAGTAACAGTGATGGAACACAAGAAGAGGAGGAAGACATGAAGGAGGTTCTGCCAGCCATCCAAGCATGAGTTTGAAAATTGTTTCCGAGAATAGAATTGAAGATTTAACAAATATATTGAGTAGTGAGAGTGCTTTGAAGGTGACAAGGTTTTGTAAGGAACAATGCATTAGCTTTTGGAAAAATTCTGTTGGGGGCACGGTGTAACTCCTCGTGTGTATTCACAAAGCATACAAACCACAGTGTATTTCTCACCATGTTTCGTGGTTGCTAATTGATGAAAGCAAAGTGTTCTTCTTCCTTTGATCCTGTGTGGCATCATGCTGCGGGCTCTTGGCCTCCCTGTACTGTGTCATTTTCCTGGAGCTTTGAGCTCTCAGCCAGACCTTGCACAAATGGACATTGTGCAGCACATGGTTGCAGTTTCAGAATGTATAATGGAACAATAATAATAATCCAAATTCAAACTGTAATCATTCTGAAATGAAAATGTAACACAGAGACAGACGGGGAGCCACCTCATGAGAATTTTTTTATTAACTTGCCTCGGCACTTCTCTTCTCTCACCTTCTTCAAGGATATTTAAAGTTAGCCAAACTATAAAAGAAAAGTGCTCATTGAGAGAAAGCAGTGTCACAAATATCTCTAGTATTGATGGTCAGGTTGACCAAAGTCCATATAAAAGTGGAGTTTATGAAATAGCTCTGTCTACCTTTGGAAGTTGTATAGCCTACCTTATAAAGTTAGAAATGTTGGTTATGGAAAAACAAATACTGGGTGAAAATAAGATACGAATAAAAATTAATCTTTAAAAGGGGGAGGAAGATGATCTTGCAATCAGTCTGAGGGCAAAGTTAACACAAATTAAAAGACAGAAGGTAAGTATTGATTCTGTACATATATTTTCCCTACTTCATATCTAAGAAGAGTTTTCTTTGTAAGACTGTAGAGCTGGCACTCCTAAACAGGGAGACTGGTGTTAGAAGAAGAATTTCCAGAACTTTCAGGCAGGGATCGTTGGCTTACTATTGCAAAAGTCAGTCCTGTCAGACCTAGAGGAGTCTGGTGTTCAAATGATGACAGCTGGCTCAATCCCAAAGAAATCTGATGGTAAAGAAAAGTTTGATGTCACTTGAATACAGTGAGACTGATATTAAAACAGACAACTGCATGGTCTACATTAAAAAAAATGTCTCAGGTAGGGAAATAACCTGTCTTCCAAAATTATCAGTCTAACAGTCAAATGCCTTTATTTCAACAACAAATATAAAGTCCTACCAAGAAATAGTAAGTGATAGCCTATAAAGAAGAACAACATAAAGAGACAGAAACTCTTCCCCTATAAGCTTCTATGATGGACATACTATCAAAATCCTTAAAACAACAGTGTTCAATTTGCTAAAAGAGCTAAAAGACTCATAAAATGAACCAGCGGAAATTAGAAAGATGGCACAGGGACAAAATGGGAATTTCAATAGAGAGAAATATTTTTTATATCACCATAAGGAAACACTGGATCTAAAAAGTATGATAAAATAAATAGATGTTTCCTAAAAGGGATCAGAATTAAGACAGCAAAAGAAAGATTCTGTGTACTTGGACATGTTGCTGTCAGTTGCTGGTGATTTGGCTGTGGTCCAGAGTAATAGTATGGTTACTCTGAAACACAGTATTGGTGTCATCCTCACCAATGTTCTCAATATCTGAGTTCATTTTTGCAGCTGTGGTGGTAATTCGTTTTATTGAGGACCTTCATCTTTTTCACCAATCCTCCACCTTAGCAAGTATGGTGTACATTTGTCTCTCCTGACAACATGTCCAAGTACGTGAGATGAAGGCTTGCCATCCTTCCTCTGGAAAGCATTCTTCTGAGACAGATTTGGTTGTTCTTTGGGAGTCCATGGCATTTTCAGTATTCTTCACCAGTATCATCATTTAAAGCATCAATTCTTTGGTTTGGGTTACTCAGTTCCATAAACATGCAAGGTTATTGAAAACACCAATAAGGAAACTGAAATTACCACAACTTGAGTCAGGCATATCACAGTCCTCAAAGTCCTCAAGTGAAACAAAGTTTAACTTGTTTTCCAACATGTTAAAGGGATCTTGAGAAGCAGGTATACCCAAAGCAATGAGTTGTTTAACTTATTCACTTCTACCTTCATATGCATTGATTCTGGGTCCAACCAAGGTGAAATCTTTAATGAACTCAATATTTTCTCTGTTTATTGTGATGATACTTATTCCCTCATTATACTTTATGAGTATTTGGGTTTTCCTTACTTTGAATTGTAATCTGAATCGAAGACAACAATCCTTGACTTTCATGAGCATGTACTTCAAGCTTTCCTGACTTTCAGCATGTAAGGTCGTGTCATTGGGATATTGCATATTTTATTTTTTTCATTTTTTTTCATTTTTCAAATACATATCTCAATTTTTTTGGGGGGGGCATCACTGCCTCTGGTAGTCGTGGCTGCTACCCAGTGCTGCTTCTGGGAACCACCACTGAATTTGAACTGCCAAGCCCGCGAGCCTCAGTCCCGCATTCAACCACTTATGCCACCAGGGCTCAGCCCCAATATTGCATATTTTAAATAAACTTTCCTCTATTCTCAATGCCTTGTTCTCCCCCATCTAGTCCAACCTCTCAGATTGTTGGCTCATCATATAGATTTAATTAGTATGATGAGAAATACAACCCTGACACCTCTTTCCTAATTTTGTGCTATGCCGCATTCTTATTCAATTAGTACAACTGCCTGTTCCTTATTCAATTAGTACAACTGCCAGGTTCCGCAAAAGCATAGTAAAGTGTTCCGACACTGTGATTCTTCTCAATGTTGTCCCTAGTTGGTTATGATTCACACAATAGAACTGCTTTCCATAAACAATAAAACATGAGTAATATTTTTCTGGTATTCCCTGTCTTCAGCCATAATTCATCTGACATCAGAAAATGTATCCCTTGTTCCATTTTGCTTCTGAATCCCACTTGTATTTTTGGCAACTATCTGTAATGTAGAATTGCAACAGTTGCTGAATGATCTTATGCAAAATTTTATATGCATGTGAGATTAGTGATATTTTTCTATAAGTGTTGCATTCTGTAGGGCAATTTTTCTTTGGAATGGGTACATTATGGATCATTCCCAGTTGTTTAGGTAGGTAGAATTACAAGAGTTGCTGAATGATCTTATGCAAAATTTTATATGCATGTGAGATTAGTGATATTTTTCTATAAGTGGTGCATTCTGTTGGGCAATTTTTCTTTGGAATGGGTACAATATGGATCTTTCCCAGTTGTTTAGGCAGGTATCTAACTTCCAAATTTCTAGGCATAGACTAGTGAGAACTTCCAGTACCTTCAGTCACATGTTGACACATTTGAGTTGGTATTCCATCAATTCCTGGAGGCTTGTTTTTCACTAAGCTATCATTGTAGCTTGGATTTCTTCCAAGAGTTTTGTCAGTCTGTATTCATGTGCTATCTCTTAAAGTTGTCAATTGGAATTACTTAGTCTGAGGAGCAAACAAAAAATTAAGAAAAGTAAACAAATTAAGAGCTTTGTGATATTCTATCAACAGACAAATATATGCATCATAAGAATGAAAATAAAAGGAAAAGAGGTAGAAATTAATCTTCTAACAAATAATAGCTCCCAGCTTTGCAAAGTTGATGAAATAAATGGATGAGCATACTTAAGGATTTCAACATACTCCAGGTAGGAAAAATTCATTTTCACATTAAGATATTTTCAACTTGAATTTTCTATACTGCATGTACGGATGATACTGAAAATAGTCACAGAGAAACAAATAGTCACAATTAAGGAATCCTCACTAAGAACAAGAACAGTTTCTACTTGAAAACTCCATACCAGAAAATCATGAGATGACATGCTGGGAGTGAAGAGAGGACCTAATTACAACCAAGAATCATACATTTTACTTCCATGTCAAAATGAGGATGCAATTGTGACATACCCAGGTAAAAAAGTGATGACAGAGTTTGTTATCACAGGATTGGCCCACAAAAATGCTAGAGTGTTTTTCCACTGCTAATAGCAGTACTGGATAGTAACTCCAAGAGATTTGATATGTATGAAGATTTCAAGATGTACGAAGAAAAATAAAGACTTTCAGTAAAGGCTATTATATAGTGAAAGTAAGATTTATGGTATTCTTGTTTCTAGTTATGTTATGTTTAGAGCAAAAATAATAAAATAAAAACATATCGTTCAACACATACTGTATTAAAATAACATATCTAACATGCATATGGGTGAGGAAGAGTGGTATAGAGATAGAATTTCTGTCCGTTATTTAAATTATGTTGTGATTAATGTTAAGAGCAATTTTGTATTATTTCTGGTGGCACAGAGGTCTGGGGAGAAGGCTCTTTGCTCCTTAATTAAATATGTAGAAACACCACCTTCCATGGTTTCTGGCCTGTGGGAGAAGGCTGACAGCTCAGCCACAGGATCTGGGGAAGCAATGACTAGGTCTGTCTCTCCACTTGAGATGATGGACACTTTCCTCTTGTTCACTGACTAAAACTTCAGAAGACTGCAGTCTGCAAATGTATCAGTTACTTTAGGCCCCAGTCTCACCCTCCCCTCCCATCGATGAATACTTTGATGTGGCAATGCGTCTTTGTAAACCTTCAAATTGTGAACTTTCTCTTTTTGGTCTAAACCTGCCAGGTGTGGCAGGCTTGGTGCAGGAGGCAATTTAAGCCCTCATCCCTGGAGTTTCTAGTGCTTCAGGGACCCCTGCACTTCAACTGCACACATCTTATCATCTTTTGTGTATAAGTTTTCACTCTTGCAGACTGCACCTCTTTCAAACTCATTTACCATGCAAGATAAGGGATAATATCAATATGACCTTACACAGGGAGACACCTATGGGGCATCAACCACAAGGCAAGTATTTCCAAAACCACCAGCTGCTCAAAGGAAAAAGAGGCAGTTTTCACCCCTATTTGGAAGCTAAAGAGACAGCTCTCCTCTACCCTGAAGGCTCACATTCAGTTGGAGTATACTTGATGATATAAAATGTGAGTTATCAGTTTAGAATATTAATCTCAAAACTTATGGTTACCACAAAGAATATATCTAAGCATATTTACAAAAGGAAATAAAATAATAAAAATATGCACTACAAAGAAAAGAACTAAAGAGAAAACTATATAATATTGGAGGATATGGGAGACAAAGACAGCACTAGCAGACAAATGGTAATGGTGAGGGCTTTCTTTTAAGCAATCACCTTAAATGTAGATAGATAACTGCATTCAAAAGACAGATTGGTGGCAGGGATATGAGAACATAATCAATCCACGTTGTTTACAAGAGACTCACTTTAGACCCCAAAGTAATAGTTTGAAGATGTAAGGAGGAAAATATTCTATATCTAAGTAGCAACAAGGGAGTATGGTGGTAATATTTCTGTAACCCAAATAAGCTTTAAGACATAATCCATTACAAAAGACAAGTTAAGAGATTGGCATAAGGTTTCATGGAGGGGGTGGAGTGGGCAGGGAGGGGAAACATGAGGAGCTGATACCAGGGAGCCTAAGTGGAAGGAGGATGTTTCGAGAATCATTATGACAGCAAATGTACAAATGTGGACTGCATGCAACTGATGTATGTATTGATCATGGTAAGAGTTGGATGAGCCCCCAATAAAATGATTTTTAAAAAGAAAAAGATGTATTCATCCGCAATATATGGCAGTTTTAAATACATATCCCTAGTAATAGAGAACCAAGATATATGAAGGTGTCACTGACAAAATTTAAGAGAGAAATAAAGAGTTATAGAAGAATAACTAGTGTTTGGGGTCATTTGTGTGGTTCTTGTGTCAACCTATCTGATTGAGGTGTTCCCTCACTTTGTGGCTCCTCTAGCTTATTGAACATGAATTATGTCATTGCCTGATCATTTGTTCAAGGCAAGTGAGCTATAGTTGCTCTATTCTCCCATTTAAGAAGCATTCTGGTTGAATTATTCTAATATTTATGCTTTGTTTCATTCTCTTGGCAGTCCATGATAGCCACCCATCTGTATCCATGGATCTGGGTTCTAGGCTCCCCTTCATATGGCCAGATCTCCGATTATTCAAGTCTCTTATATAGAGTGGTGGTTACATATTCTTCCATAAACCATATGTACAAGCGAATGAAACACTGCCCATTCCTGGGCCATCCTCACCATCGTTCCACTGTTAGAGTTCATTGGTGCAGCCCTAGGGTCATGTCACCTTGTTGAGGGGCCTCCTCTTTCTCACTGCCTCCCTAATGTACTGAGCAAGATATCCTTCTCTAAGAACTCGGCTTTCCTGACATGTCCCAAGTATTGCTATCATTTCCTCTAAAGGCTATTCGAGCCGTATCTCTTCCAAGACAATTGTTTGTTCTTGAGACAGTCCGCGGTACTTTCCGCAGTCCTTGCCAGCACCATAATTCAAGTGCATCCATCCATTCTCATTTGGTTTTCTGCATTCCAAGTTCAACCTTCGTATGCATATGAGCCAACTGAAAGTATCATGACTTGAGTCAGACACACCATTGTCCTCAGAATCACATCTTTTTCAACACTTTAAGATGCCATGGCCAGCAGATTCACCTAATGCAGTGTGTTGTTTGATCTCTTGAATGCTGCTGTCCCATGGAAATTTATTGGAGAGTCAAACAAGACAAAATCCTTCACTTCAGCCTTTTATTTATTTATCTTCATTGGTTTGATTGTAAGGATTTGGGTTTTTGTTTTTTTATATTGAGTTGTAATTCATATTGAGGCTGCAATCCTTGATTTTCACCACAAAGGCTTCAAGTCCTCCTCCTTTTGAGCAAACAAGGTTTTATTGTCTGTATATTGCAGGTTAATAAGCCTGTCTCCAATCCTGATGCTACATTTTTCTTCTATATGCCAGTACTTCTGATAATTTGCTCAACATAAAAATCAAATACAGTGAGAAGACATAAATGTAATGCATACCTTTCATGATTATAAACATTCCCTTTCTCTGTTCACACAATAGCCTCTTGATCCATGTACAGGTTCACCATGAGCACACTATAGTGTCCTATGAATCTGATTCCTCTCAAGGATATCCATAAGATGGTAGGGTCTACATAGTCAAATGCTTTAGCATAGTCAACAAGCAGAAATAAACATTTTTTCTGGTATTCTCTGCTTTAGGCAAGGATCCAACTGACATCAAATATGATAGCCCTCATTTCAAGTAGTGGATTAACTAATTAGCCCTTGGGAACATGCATGCCTTAATAAAATTACTTGTGGGACCACGAATTGAAAAGAATGTATAGATCATTAAATGTGTGCTGACATTTTGATTTTTGGTTTACCACATCAAATACAACTAAGATAAGTTTATTACCTTTGTTATGGTATGGTATTTGTCCATACAAAAAGGACAAATTTGTATGGCTTGGTATTTGTCCTCTGCAATATTTGGTGTTCATATTTACTTGTTTTACAAGCATGTGCAAAATAAAATGCAAGTTAATGTACATGACACTTTTGTAATATTAAATATAATTTTATAAAGATAAATATACACATCCGTATATTAGTCATTTTTGAAGAAAAGGATAAATGGATACTAAATAGCTACTCTGTACTGATCTATTTTTAAAGAAATGTATATGTGTGATGATTAATAACATCTAATATAAATCTGGATTAGAGTAGATAACTGCTCTCTTTCCTGCTTTGTAACATGGAAATGATATTCAAATCAACTTGGTAGTTTTGGTGGGATAATAAAACAAATACATGAAAAGCTATGAGAAATTCTCTGGTAAAACTAATAGCTCAGAGCTTATTTTAATAAGATTTTAAAAATCATTTTATTGGGGGCTCGTACTTCGCTTATCACAATATACACATTACAATACACACATACATATACTGTGTCAAACACCTTCGCAAGTCTGCTCCATCATCATTCTCCATATATCTGCTTTTCCACTCAGACCCTTGACATCAGCTTTTCTCTTCCCCACTTCCCACCACCCCACCAACACTCAATGCTTTACCAATTATTATTTTGACATATCTTACACTGCCTGATATCTCCCCTCACCAACTCCTCTGATGTCTGTCCTCCAGATAAGATGTTATGTGTAGATCCTTGCAATTGACTCCCCATCTCTACTCCACCTTCCTCTACCTATCCGGTAACTCCACTCTCCCTATAGGTCCTGAGGGGTTCATCTGTCCCGGAGTCCCTATATTTCCAGTTCCCATCTGTACCAGTGTGCCATTTCCAGTCCAGTTGGATCTGTAAGGTAGAATTGGGATCATGATAGTTGGGGGGAGGAAGCCTTTAAGAGCTAGAGAAAGTTGTATGTGTCTTTGTTACTTCTCTGCATCCTTATTGGTCCACCTCCTCCCCATGACTCTTCGGTAAGAGGGTGTCCAATTGCCCACAAATGGGCCTTGGGTCCCCAGTCTGTTCTCCCCCTCATTTGTAGTGATGTGATTATTATTCTTTGATGCTTGATACCTGCTCCCTTCAACCCCTCATGATCACGCATACTGGTGTGTTTCTTCCATGTGGGCTTTGCTGCTTCTGCCCACAATGGTTGTTTGTTTACCTTTAAGTCTTTAAGACCCAAGATGCTTTGTCATTTGGTAATTGGGCAACATCAACTTTCTCCAATCTGTTTGCCTCTGCGATCACATTGGGAGGGTGGGCCCATAATGATATGATTTTTGTTCTTTGACACCTGATACATTAGTCTTTCAACACTATAGTTGCACAAGCTGGTGTGCTTCATCTATGGTGGTCTTTGTTGCTTCTGAGTTACATAGCCACTTGCTTACCCTCAAGCCTTTAATACCACAGATGCTATATCTTTTGATAGCTGGGCACCGTCAGCTGTCTTCACCACTCTTGCTCTTGTTCCCGCATGTCCTCAATGATCATTTCAGGAAGGTGAGCACACAGTGATAGGTTTTTTTCCCTGTTTGATGACTGAGATCTGATCCTTTTGACACCTTGTGGACACACTGGCTGGTGTGTTTCTTCCATGTGTGCTTGGCCACTTCTCAGATATATGGATATTTGTTTATCTTTGAGCTTTTAAGACCCCAGATGCTATGTATTTTCATAGCTGGGTGACATCATCTTTCTTGACCACATTTGCCTATGCACCCATTTGACTTCACTGATGGTATTGGGTCAGTGAACATCATGGGATACAGATTACTAGAACAGTTTTATTGCATTGATGGAGTACCTGGGTGGGGGGTCCAAGGTCCATATCCTACCTTAGTACTAAACCTATATATGTACCTAGATTTATTCCCTTCTTATCATAAATCATTATATTTACACATGTACATGCCTATGTTTAGACTTCTGCAAGTGCCCTTTGTCTTTTACTTCTTTCCTCTATTTCCTTCTACCTTCCTCTGGTTCCACTCTCATGCTCAGCCTTCATTTAAGTTTTAGTGCTTCCTCTCAGTTGCATTGCCCTTTCTTAAGACCTACCAGGCCTCCTACACCCTCCTCATCACAGATTCCACTTGTTGTACCCTTGACCCTGAACCTGTCCATGCGCCCTCCACCCCCCTCTTGCCCATGTCCCCCAGAAACTGTCAGTACTATCATTCTCTTCTCCCTACTGTTCATCCACGGGTGCTCATTTCTTGACTAGGTCCATTTGGGGGGCCCAAATCGCATTGCTTCCCCTCCATGTGACCCCTGAAATGTTCTCTTTGGTTGTCGTCTCCAGGAGAGAGATAATATCCCATCTGCAACCCATTAGGTCCCTGCATGGGCGTAGTCTTCTGAGCAACATGGGCCAGTATGAAGACCAGACTGACTCTCTTTCTCTTCCTCCCGGCCTGCCTGTCTCCATGTGGGTATGGGCTGCTGGCCCCTTCCCCCAACGTGTTCTCTACCACACCCACTTCTAGAGAGGGTGTCAGTTTGGCTCTGGTTGTGTCCGGCTCTGTAGCTCTCTCTTTTTATGCATCCCCCATGTGTCCATGCTGTCCTCATAGTTGGGTGCTTCAAGGTAGGGTCTTCATGCCCACTCCAGCGTCTGTGAAGACAAGACCAGTACTCTTCACCTGCATGTGGTCCCTGGCTACCTCTGTTATCCTTTTATTATTGAACCCCCTTTCACCCCACCACCCCCATTCGTCTCCTGTTACTGTGTTATACCCATCATGCACCTCCCTGAGTTTGATTCAATCTCCTCCTCTTTTCATAAATCTCTAGCCAACTGTTATGATAAAGGAGGCTTCTCTTCTCTACCTACCATGCTGATTACACTTTCCTCAGGGTACTCATGCTGTACTTCTCCTTTTATGATTGACTGACTTCACTTAGCATAATTTTATAAGATGTTTTAAGGTTAAGAAAAGTTTACTAGAATATTCAAGATAGTAAGTAATAACATGGTGTCTGTTTAACATACCTCCTAATTATGATCTTTGATATTATAACAAAAGTATAAAATTCTATATGTATTGCTCATGGTAGATTTTTTTCTATGAGCTTTTAAAATATAAAAGCGTAAATTTTAACTATTCATACAACTTATAGGTGCAACCCTGAAAATAAATTAATGTAGAGTTCTTCCCACTGGTAGCACTTGACCCAAAGCATTCTCCCATAACTAACTTAGAAACATTTGTACAAAGGAAAAGGAATGATGGAGAATAGAAAATATATATGACTTACTGGAGCTGAGAACCCCCTCAATTTCATGATTATTTGAGCATGAAAATGGCTTAAAAATATTTAAGGTTTCAAATGAATAGATTCAAGTGAAGGATGCAAATTGAATAAGGGAGCTAAAAACTTATGAGAATTTATGACTAATCTACAACAGATTAAAAGTGGAAAAAAATCTGTGTGAACATTTATTTATTAAAAAAATTCAACAATAATGCTTAAATCTGAGAATTGATCTTTTAAAATTAAGACCTAACCTTTATACTGTCTGCCTCAAATAGCACATATTCTGCACTATGCTAAATTGCTAAGCACAAAGTTTTATACCAGCCAGTGGAACTGTCTATGGTATACATCTTCCTCTTGTCCTTCATCTTCATCATTTACCATGCTAATTCGGCTGGAATTCACAATCAAGTCAGACTTTACAATTCCACCCATTTGTTGTCTACAGAATGATTTTAAGTTGCCATTGATTTTGTATCACTTGGATTGATACATTTTTCACAAATATAAACTATTCATATATCTTCTTTATTTTCCTAGACACATCTTTGTCCATTGACTACTATTGAGTTCTATAGATGATTCATATATAATGGATGATAATATGCTATTATATACATGAATTAAAATACATTCACTATATCTATGGTTGGGATTATCAATTATGTAAATCTAGTCAAATGTAGCACTCTGATACACCTTTTTTTAATATCTGTAGTATTTTAAATTAAAATACCAAACATAAATGAGTAGATACCTCTGTTAAAAGTGTCTTAAGATAGGGCTGAGCGCCGGTGGCGTAAGTGGTTGAGTGCAGACTACAGCCAGATAGCTTGGAGGTTCAAATCTAGTGGCAGCTCTCAGGAGTGGCACTGGGTAGCGCCCTATGACCACCAGAGACAGTGATGCACCTCCCAAAAGTCTTAAGATAAAGTATTTTTATTTCAGAACTCTAAATGAAAAACAACAACCGAGTTTTAGTCTAGTTTTGCTGTTTTTAAGTAACCTCTTTCTGATCATAAGGTATTCATGCTAGTTCTCATTTTGAGTAAGATTTTATCCTTCACCGTGACTTTACACAGCATAATATTTTCATCAAGTTTTGGAATTTATTAGTCCATTAGACTCTTGTGCTCTTACAAAGGGGAGTTTATCCAGACAGTATAGGAAATCAGTGTTAGGCACCAGATAATGCATCAATTCTGGTTACTTTAATCCATTCTTTAACTCATTCAATGCATATTTTTGAGTGCCTAAAATGAAGTTTGAGAGAGTGATGTGTGGTTCACATATGATCTCCTTTAACTACACAAGGAAGAAAATTCTCCAACTCTTTATGAATCTTCAATTGCTATAAGACATAGATCATGAATGTCTCCAGGCATCATTTTTCTTTTACTCTATTCTGACATCAACTGTCCTTCCCAAGGAATTCTGTTTCTCAGCTGGGTTTAATAATCCATTGTGATGATACACAGAAATCACAGACAAAATTCATGTTTAAGGGACTTTCTTAGGTAAGTTAACAGAATACCATAAGACAAGTTTAGGTAGCATTAAGGATACACTCTTTTCTGTACTTATTCTTAGCAAACACCTAAGCATCACTTTGGTCCTCAGGCTCTTAGCCCATGGTACCATGGCCTCTGCCCTTTTCCATTATAGGCAGGAAACTGCACAATCTCGGCCCTGTTCCTCAACGCTCCTGATGGTCTGAGCACACTAAGTCCCTTTATTCTCAAGTGCTGGAATGCTTTTACTCTTTTACTTTTTCTAAGATGACTTGCTCAGAAGGATGGTAAAACTGATTAATCACTGAGTTAGACGGCCCCATATCTTTTGTTTCAGAAGAGGGCATGGAACACGGGAAAATAATGTTGACAAAGATGGACCTTGGCTGAAAGGAGAGAATATCAGAAATATGCTTATTTGTGTGTTTGTTGAATATGTTAAAGCATGTTATTATGTGGTCCATAACAGACTATGGATAGCCTTGAGAAGAAGAGAAATCCCAGAACACTACACTGTGTCAAGTGGAATCTGCACACGAATTGGGAGGCAGTTGTGTGAAACAAGTGAATACTGTATAGTTTCAAGTCAGGAAAGCTGGGAATTAGGGTTAAATCTTCTCAACAGACTTTTTCAATCTGTATGTTGAGAAAATCATCAAAGAATCTGACTTTTATGAGGAATAATGCAGCATGACAATTGGAGGAAGGTTGATTAACAAACTATGATACACAGATAAGCAAAATTGCTTGCTGAAAGAGAGGAAGACTTTAAGCACTTGTTGATGAAGATCGTGTTGCAGTCTTCAGTGTGGTTTACATCTCATGTAAAACAAAACAAAACGAACCCAAATCCACACAACTGATTCAATAGTTAACATTATGATAAATGGGGGAAAAAAATTGAAGCTGTCCAAGATTTTTTATTGCTTGGATCCACAATTAATCCTCTAGTCAGTAGCATTCAAGAGATCAAAAGGCATGTTACATTAGGTAAATCCACGTCACAAGACCTCTTTAGAGTGTTGAAAAACAAGAATGCTACTTTGAGGACTGAAATACTCCTGGTCTAACCCAGAGTATTCTCATTAGCCTTATATGCATGTGAAAGTAGGAAATTAAATTAGAAAGGCCAAAGAAGAAATGATGCATTTTAATTATGGTGCTGGTGAAGAATGTGAACAATAATATGGACTTACAAAAGAACAGACGAATTAGTGTCAGAAGGAGTACTTTCAGAATGCCCCTTAAGCACAACGATGACAAGATATTTTTCATGTGCTTCCGACATCAGGAAATATCTTTTACTGGAGGAATTGACATTCGCAGCTCTGTGAAACTTGTTAATTTAATACCAAAAATTAAAACCCAAACTAAAACGTTTCATATCATATGTGCTCACATTATTAATGCCTCTCTTTATCTGGTTCTAAATAAACAAATAATTAACAACAAGAGCAATGACTATTATTCTTATTCTTTTAAATTTATTTTCTCTTCAACTGTCTTTGACTTGTTCCAGGTCAATTTTGAGATACAAAGTCTATTAACAGAGTGAAAGCCAAGGAAATGTGAAGATCGATAATAATGATCCTCATTAAAAATAATAAGGTAGGGTGGAGGAAAATAAATAAAATGTATTAAAGGATAATGTTTGATAAAAAAAATTGTTCTTACTGTTAAAGAAATTATGAGCCACACCAGAACTTTCAGAGTAGGGAAATGGAGAGAGCTCTTTTAAAAGGTTGTTATAAGATTTTATTTGGGCTATCTTTAAAGGTCTTTTAGCAAGGCAAATAAAGAATGGACTTTATGTGTTTATGTGAAGTTTGCTGACATTTACTGATTTAAATCTAGAGCATTTCATCTAGGTAGTGTCACAAGAGGCCACCTTTTTATTGAAAGATTTGAAAGCCAATGAAATGAGAGCAAAATGTCCATGAGGATGGGGATTAGGCTGCCAGTCGCAAAACCCAGTGTCCCCTGACTTTCAAAACTTTTTAAGTTATAAATTACAGCTAGCATGTGACTTGCTACTTTTCACAGTATATCATTTCAAATTCTCATTTTAACATTTACAGGTCGCATCAACAACCAGTTTAATTATTTTATGTATGTTGAATTTATGTTATCCGAGGGTCATGATTACAATCTCTTTCAAATGATAACTTTGGGCTTACATGTAAGAAAATGCAAAGTATGATATTAGCAAACATTAGAAATATTCAAAAAGCTTTTCATGACTTAAGGGAAATGAAAGTTTTATTGGAACCACGATCCCTTTTTAGAGTACTAAAATCCTAGTTGTTGTGTTTTTTAGGAAAAATAATTATGTCTAAAATTTTGCTGATAAGAAAAAGAATATTTGATTGAAAACAGTGCATATCCTTATAAATATTAATGCATTAATTTTAGTCAGTCTTCAGTTCCTATGATAAATTTAATACAGAAAGCACAAACTTAAGCCCACCACCTCAAAATGTCTAACCTTTTAAATTCAGATCCTGTCATGGAAATTATCAAACAGAATTGCATGAATGAATTTTGATTTGGTAAAGAAACATTGTTTTCTTCACCACATTTGCTTATGAACACTCAGCTATCAAAATATAGAGTGTCTGGGGTCTTAAAGGCTTGTAGGTAAACAAGTGGCCATCTAACCCAGAAGCTGCTCACGTGGAAGCACACTAGCTTGTGTGTCTACAATGTGTCAAAGTAATCAGGAATCAGGCATCAAAGAACTAAAAATTATATCATTGTAAGTGAGGGGAAGTATAGCTTGGGGATCCCACACCCACTGTAGGTAACAGACTTCCCCTTACAGAGGAGTGACAGGAAGAAGAAGAGTCAATCAGGGTGCAGTGTAGCAAAGATGAAACATACAACTTTCCTATAGTTCTTCAATGCTTCCTCCCCACCACTATCATGATTATGATTCCACCTTACAAATCCAGCTAGACCAGAGGATGTGCACTTGTACAGATAGGAACTGGAGACACTGGGACTCCAGGACAGATGATCCCTTCAGGACCAGAGGTGAGAGGGTGGAGAGAAAGTAGGGTAGAAAGCACGAACCAATTATACTGGTCTATACATAGGCTCCTCATTGGGGTATGAACAACAGGGAACTGGGTGAAGGGAGATATGGGACAGTGTAAGATATGACAAAATAATAATTTATAGGCTATCAAGGGTTCATGAGGGAGGGGACAAGGGGATAGGAGGGGAAAATGAGGAGTTGATACCAAGGGTTTAAGAAGAAGGCAAATGTTTAGAGAATGATAAAAGCAACAAATGTACAAATGTGTTTGACATAAAATACATGGATGTATGGTTTTTGGTAAGAGTTGCTTGAATGCCCAATAAAGTGATCTTAAAAAGAAACACCATTTTTTTTGAGAACTTTTACTGTAAAGTTATCTTATATAGACATATATATATAGTCTGTTACAATTCTAAATGTAGATATAGGCAAATGCTTTCTTAAAAACCATCTCCTATGTAATTTATAACTAAATCTACCAATTGTTATTAAAATATTAATAGTATTAAGTTTGAACAGCTTTTCAAGACCTACATTTAATGACTACTTATAAAATTTCAAACTATGAATAATAAGTAACCATGTATAGTTTGTCCCTGTGCTCATTTTTTCAAGGAACTACAGTTAACTGTATCTAAAGATTGTTAAGAATAAATAAATATATAGCAATATTCATTTATAATCAGAGACATGTTGCTATAGGCACTTACATGTGTCTAGAAATATCAATTTATCATTACTCTTACAATGCTAATGTGTTTCATATAGTAATAAACTGCATTAATTTTAAAAGGAATTATGCTGCAGCCAAAATATCTTTAAAGTATATGTATCCATATGATTTCCCACTAAATTAAGAAAATATTTTTAAATGCAAAGGACTCTAAATAAAAAATATGTACAAGGAAAACTAAATTTAGTCTTGTGTTTTTCAATGGCTTCAAAATTTTTCCCAGAGTGTCCAAGAATTCTGATAGGAATATCAGGGGACTTAAAATCAGTCAAACAATATCAATGAAGAAGCCAACTGGATAAACTCAATGCTCACTCAGTTTGCTTCAGGGAAGCTGCTTTTAAAAGTAAGCAAATTTTATGGTCTATGTATACATAATATTCCATTTGAGAAGATGATCTTGACACTTAATTTTTTAAAAAATTTCTCTAGTCATTGAAGATAGGAGAGAGAAAGTCCTGTGACAAGAGGGAATAATTCATATAGAAAATATAACATTAGGACTGAATTTCTTAAGATATTCACATGGCAAGTTTATACATGTGATCATTTCAGTGAAAAGAGAATGAATATTTGAAACAATGTGGGATTTGATTTAAAGGAAAATGGATAGTTGCAACAAGCACTATTCTTAGCTTGAGTTTAGGAAGGCAGGCGATGGCACCTGAAGAATAGTTTTAGGTAATTAAAGCAGCTCTCTCTTTGACTCTAAAGTTGTATTACTAGTGGCTTAATCTATTTTTTGTTTTATAATATAAATGTGATTTATGGTAAGAAATATAATAAGGGTTAAAAAAGGAGGTAGATTGTGAACCAGGTGCAACTGAAATAAATCCCCTTAGCAATACCTTCTAGAGTCTCTGTATTTTGTACATTTCTCCTGTGTGTTGACTTCTATTTGCCTTATAAACAAAAAAGATAATCAACTCACTGCCATAAAGTATATTCTGACTCATTAGGACCTTACTGTAAGATGGCGATCTCAGAAAAGGGTTGGACAAATAGCTCCAGATAGAAGGAAAAATGCAATAAGATTGAGAGGTTTGATCTAAGAACTCTCTTACATTTAATTTACTTGTTTTATCTCTCTCTCCTGAGTTTCTGTGCATGAGAGATTCATTCAAAACTTGATATGTTAGAGTTTGTTTTAATATAAAATGTGTAGCTCTACCTAATTACTAAAGGACTCACTGTGCAGCTTCAGATTTGTGGAGAAAACTTGAGTTTTAATCTCACTGCATTGAGAAATGTTGACTCATAGCAAACTACAGGGCAGCGTAGAGCTGTCCTTTTGAGTTTCTGAGAAAACTAGGTATTATAGGTCTAGGCTTTGCAATTCTTAGTGTAGACCTATCACTGGCAAGTTGATTCTCACTCATAGTGATGCCATTCAGTGTTTCCAAACTGGGAGATATCGTTGCCTTTTCGGGGGCACTGGAGCGAGGGGGTTGGGCTGGGTTAGCGAAAGCAGATATCTACACTGTATTCTGCATTTGGGACTAGAGTATAAAACTTTGTCATTCCCATGGACATGCTAAGTAATATTTTTCTGTTGTAAAAGAGATAATAATCACTCCCATCTAGAGGATGCCAACTCAAAGTGACCCAATGGGGCAGAGTTTGTGAGACTAACATTTTATGGGGATGGACAGCCCCATCGTTTCCCCATAGAACAGCTGTGGTTTCCAACTGGATCGTGCAGGGCTCCTAGAGAAAGAGGTGGTAGATAAAGAGATATTGGAGCAAAGGCATAGAAGTGGTTTCCCAGACTGTGAGACTTTATGGGAATAAGTAGCCCTCTCTTTCTTCAGGACCATGGCAGCTAGGTTTGAACTGCTGAACCTGTGCTCCAAGGCTTACTTGACAGAACTTTCAGGGTTTCAAATCTTGGCATAGAGATGACAAAATAAAATATCTTAATTATATATGAAAATCTACCAATTCAATTTGCTTCAATGAGTCTGCACATTATTTCCACTTTCTTGGTCATAATTATTGGGTCATTCAACTACTGTCCATAGAATATTTCAATATTGGAAATCTATGGCTAAATATTTTTTACAGTTCTTTCACTTTAAGAAATACTAATTGTGGGCTGAGCTCTGGTGGCCTAATGGTCACGTGTGAGACTGTGGCACACTGGGTTCACAGTTCAAATCCAGCAGCAGCTCTCCAGGAGCAAGGCTGGGCTTCATACACCTAACAGGGCAGTGAAAGAAAGACAAGAAAGAAAGAAAGAAAGAAAGAAAGAAAGAAAGAAAGAAAGAAAGAAAGCAAGCAATACTAATTGTCTTCTTCCCTTTTGGCTTTAAAATTCCTTTTTATTTTTGCTCACTGCACTCTTCTTTTTCTTCTCCATCTGTTTTTAAAAAAATTATATTGAATTATTCTATTTGATCATCTTTCCTTTTTTTCATTTTTAACATACAGTAGCAAGTTTTGATGCCTCTTTTAATATCCAGTTTGCTCCTTTATTTTAATAGCCCTTTGTTTTCTTCAAAGGTCTCCTAGTGGCATAGTGGGCTATGGGTTGAAAACCACCTGCCACTCTGTGGAAGAAGGTGCACTATGTTCTACTAGTGTGGTAATGGCAAATTGAAGATGAATTGTGTCATGTACATTGTAACAAAAAATATCTCAGGTTTCACCATGAAATATAGAACAGTCAGTTAAAAGACAGTATCCATAAACCCACAAGAAAGAAACGTTAGCACAATTATTATTCAAATTTATGAAAAATGACATGTCAAAGATGAAGAAATTGAAGATATTTACCAACTTCTGCAGTATGAACTTAATCAAATAGGCAATGAAGATATGTTGATAATTATTTGGTTATTGGCTATCTGAAATTTGAATCAAAGAATAAGATTTTGGAGGTGGAATGTCTTGTCTTGAAGATAGAAGTGACATCAGAGAATGCATAATAGGATTTGCAAGACCAACTATCAATCAGAAATAACATTTTTTCCAATAGCATACATAGAAACTATACATGTGAAGTTCACTGGGATTAAATCAACTACATGTGGAGAAGTTCAGTATCATCAACCAGACAAAGATCAAAAATTGTATCATTCAAATTTCCATACACATCCAGTATTGTCAAGAATACTGAGCTTCAAGTGTTCCATTTTCATTTTTTCTGGATTCATATTTCACATATTACTCATTCAACTATTAATGGATACATGTTGCTGTTTTTTTTTCTCATTTTGAATAGTGTCATATCAAACAAAAACCTCAAAAAAATCTTTGTTGTTAAGATCGGCTCTACTTTGGAGACAACAGCTCTTCCTCAGTTATATTTTGAGTTACATGTTGTGCTACTAACTTCAAGGATAGCAATTATAATCTACCACCCAGTCCTCAGTAGAAAAATGAGGACGTTCTACTTCCTTGAAGAGTCACAGTCTTATAAACTCTCAGGTTGTTGTGAAACCAAATCAATTTGATGGCAGAGAGTTTGGTTATAGCTTGGGTCCATTCTCATAAGCTCATCTTCTGACACTATATCAATGTTCCACTTCTATTCTAAGGTGACCAGACGTCCGCTATTCAACAATTTAACAAAATCCTATGGCATTTTAAAATTAAAACACATATATCACAATACTATCTTTGCATTCTATGAAAATTTTTGTTGTTCCATATAAACCAAATTTTTCATCAAGAACACACACCCCTGGTCAATGGTGTCCCGCTTAAAATCTGGTCACTTTATTCTATTTCCTAGTTTTCATTGATCAGTTTATGAGAAGTCAGTTTCAAGGTCTTTCATCCACGTCTTCCTTAGTTTGGAAGCTCCATGGAGCACTTTCTCACATGAATGATCATGATGCTATTTTAATGTCACGGACATCACTTCCAACCCTACAGCAACATGCAAAAGAGCCACCCAAATGTAGACAATTAGTGATCTAGGCAATTTAACGAAAGACATCTTTTCAACAAAGGATATTGTGGTAATTTTTGTTAGTTACAACTTCCAAAGGATGGTACTTGATGAAACTAATGATAAAGTAATGACATAGTGGAAAAAAAGCAATCTGTCATAGATGGTTAAAAGAGTGAAAAGTCAAGACACTGAGTATGAAAAAAATTTTCCCCCCCAAAATATATGCATTGCCATACAGTTAATGATAACTAATCATTATCTATCCATCTAGGATGATTTTATCTAGGATAAAATTCTGTGATGGCAATAAGAGAAAATTCAGATGACTTAAAAATGAAGAAAAAGGTCTGTTCATCGAATAGAAAATAAGCTTATGAAAACTTGTTCAACTATGTTTGTCCTTAGGAAATGCTAAAAATTTGAAACATACCAAATGTATCCTCCTTCTTTCCCAAGGCACTTTGCCTTCCTCTCCTCACTTTCCCCCTCTTTACTTATTGCTCCCCACCCCCCACCCCACACCTTTCCTCCTTTTCCCTCATCATCCTTCTCTCTCTCTCTACTTGCTCCACTTCTACTCTCCTGCTGGGTCCTTTTGATTAGTTATACCCTTCCTAGTTCTTTGTCTTCTTTTCTTCCTTTATCTGCCATCACTGTTACCCTTTCCTTGAAGCTCCCCTCATTTCTACTCATACTGGCTTTCCCCAGTGCCCTGTTATTCACCCCAAATCTCTGGCCTTGCCTCATGTTCATCCGTTCTGTTTTTCTTTTGCTCCTCTCTTTTGCGCTCCTTTCTCTTCATCACACTCACTTTAAGGCTTCCACCATAAAGGTATCTGGGGGCTGGAAGCAGGTATGGCCTCCTGGGGACTCTGAGCTGTGTGATGTGGATATGCAAAGCATGCAATTGGATTTTTGTACATGTGCTAATGCTAGGACTTCTGTTGTCTTGGTCTCTTCCTATTTTGGAGATGAGATTTTCAGATCTCAAATTAAATTCCAAGGGCAGGTGATTTCTGTAAATACACATGTAGAAAGGAAAGACCTGCTTTTAACTGGAGTTTACCCTACTGTACCAAAACTTAATCTACATTAAAGAAAAATTTTATTATTGCAAGTGCTATAGGGAAAGCCTTTTGAGATCAATCTCAAAAAAGTTGTTGAGCAAGAGGATTCAATGTTTGCTTTTCTATTCTTTAGCATTAATTAAAACAGTATGTTGATAATATAGCCAATGAATCTAATTAAGACATACAATCTTTAATTCTGGCTCCTTGGATTTCATGCTTGATTGAAAATTACTACTGCTGTCTTCAAATTTTCTTCAAAGAAATAGGTGCCAGACATTCTTATTTTACACTGGGGCCCAAAATGAATGTCCATCCCTGGGGAAGAGATGAGAAAACAACTTAGGACTAAAGTCAGCCTGTGCACGCTGCTTATGCATGAACTAAGAATGTAAAGAACATTGTTAGCTTATCCATAAGCAGACCATAAGCACATTCTAATCATGTAAGAGCAGTTGGAGTAATTTTAAAGTTTTGAGAAGACTAATAAACAGGATGATAAAGTGCAAGATACCATTCTAGACAAACTCCTGGATGAGTAAAGGACAGTAGTAGAAAAACTAGCAGAAGCCAGAACATAAAGTTAATAGTTTTATATGAATAATGAATCTCAACTGTAATAAATTAGTTTGATTTATATAATGTTAAATCCAGAAGAACCTGGGACAGAAACGGATGGACTTTTTATGTGCTCTTTGCAACACTTGTCTCCACCTAAAATCATTTTCAAATGAAACATTTAAAAGTTACAAATTTACTCCCCTCTCAGGACCTTTAACAGGACACTGGTCTTATTTGTGTCTAGTGCCCTGTTTAAAAGTAAAAGAGTATCTGATGGCTCATTCAACTCCCGACACAAACTTTACTAAAATTTCCTTGTCCAAATTCATTTCTTTATGAATGTTTGGCGTCTATGTTGGGAACACTATACATTTACTCACACTAGTAATCTTTAGCATAGGTAAATTTAAAATGTAGAACATTTTCATTAGAATAATTAATATTTTCTTTATTGCTGTGAATAATGTAAAACAATATCAACTGCTGAAAAATGCATGCTGGTTTACTCGTGTTGTATGTTGGTACATGCTCTGAATGTATTTTGTGTGCTATAATTTTTATCTAATATAATACAAGACAAAAGAATATAATGAAGATAACAGCATAAATGTATGAAACAAAAGATTAAATAACAATCAGTGTGATTAGTTTGTTCTTTGGAAGAATAAGTCAAATCAACAAATCTATGACAAGCTTAACAAAGGAAATAAAGAAAAGAATGAAGATATGGTAAATAAGAAGTGGAGTAGATGGCACCAGAACCAATTGAAATAAAAAAAACAACAAACTGTACTCCAAAAAAATTGAAAACCTAGAAGCATGCTACATGCCTAAACTGCAGCAGAGTGAAGTAGACAATATGAGTAGACCCATAACCAAAGATAAATTAAACAGATCATTAAAAAGCTCACAGGTAGGGCTGAGCCCCAGTGGTGTAGTGGTTGTGCGTGGGACTGCGGCTCACTGGGACGGAGGTTCAATTCCAGCAGTGGGGCTGGGCCTCCTACTCCCACCACTGGAGAGCAGAGATGCTGCCCCCCCCAAAAAAAAAAGCTCACAGGTAAATAAAATTCAAAGTCCCATCATAAATATCCTTTCTCAGAAATTCTGCTGAACATGTCAAGAAGAACTGACACCAGTTCTCCCACAACTACCTCAGAATACACAAAAGTAGGTAACATTCATGAATTCCTATAAAACAAGCATATACTTAATATCCAATTTCATATAAAAATAATATCTCAAGACAAAATGGGATTTATATCAGGCATGCAAGGAGAGTTCAATATTTAAAAAAATCACAAATTAAACCATGTGATCTAGCAAATAAACAGTAAGGCATTTCACAAGTTGTATCCCTGATTATTGATTTAAAAGTCTTAGCAGAATAAGAATAGAAGGGAAAATATCCATTGTTATTTAAAACTTGTTAACATACCCAATTGATATGGACTCTGAACCTAGATTACTGGTAGATTTCTGTTGATGTACTATAGCAATTACTGAGTAATTATATTCAATAATATATTAATTACTTTGCTTAATAATTATGCATTCTGTTGGTTTGCCTACCTTGGAATGGGCATAAATAAATATATTTTTTCTGTCAATGGCAGTAGTAGCTATCTTCAGATTTCTTGGTATTGATGAGTGAATGCTTCCAGTGTTACTTCAGATTGTTGAAATAGTTAATTGATTTTTATTAATTCCTAGAGACTTGATTATTACTTATATAATGACTATAGTTTGAATTCTTCCTTTAATACAATTGGTTTCTGATCATATGATTCCATTTTAAATGATTGAGCATTATTAGCCATTTCTTTCTAGTACAGTGATTCCATGTATTCCTATATTTTCTTTTGATGCTTCCAGCATAATTCAGTATCCATAGAAAGATTCAATATAGAATTATGATGCTGTACTTTTTATTCTTCTTCCAGCCTCAAGTTTGTGAATTTTGATCTTCTTGTCTGCTTTTGTTGTTGTTATTGTTTTATTCTAGGTCTTTGAAATTGTGCTATATGCTTTGTGTTCTCAAGTTGCTCTTCTGTTCATGACTTTAACATCATCTTTTCCCTCCATTATCATGTTACACTACCTAAAATAACAGTTTTTACGGTCTCTTCGACATACATTTTGATTTTTCTTTTCCTTCCTGTCTTTTTAATGACCATTTCCTTTCTTTATATATAAAGTCCATGTCATTCCACAGCTTGTTTAGTTTTGAATCACCATGTCCAATCCCTCAAGTGCATTCTTGAGGTGCTGTCTAAATTCAGGTGTGGCATGCTCCAGATTCCGTCTAAGCTCTGGTAAACTTGTTTACATTTTCTTCAGCTCTCACCTGAACTTGCATAGGAGCCATTGATGGTCTGTAGCATATAGTCTCTTGCCTTGTTTTGGTAATGGTATTTTGAAATTCTCTATTGTCTCTTCTCACAGATGCAGTTATCTGGATAACTGTGCAATCTGTATGGCAGTGTCAACATGTGTATTCACCATTTCTGTTATATGAAAAATGGTATTTGTGATAAATAACCTTTACCTTGCAAAATTCCATCAATAGATCTCCAGGTTCACTTCTAAGGCCAAATTTTCTAATTATAATCCTTCCTGTTTATTCCAACTTTTGTATTCCAATCATGAATGATTATCAGCATGTTTTCTTGGCATATTTAACCAAGCTTTGTCTCAAGAAACAGGTAGGATTTTTAAAGTTTTATATTACAGTTTGAGTGTATATCTTTGAATAATAGCTACATTAACTGGTCTCCCTTGTAGGTTTTTCCTATCACAGACAGCATTGTCCTCCAAGAAAGATTCAAAGTGTTCTTTTTGATAAATGAATGGGCCACTATTCCTTGAGAATTCGTCATAGCATAATCAGTCATTTGACTGTGCAATATGTGATTGCCGTTAGTCTATTTCAGCTCAGTCGTCCCTAGTATATCAGTCCTTCTGTATTAAAACTCACTGCTGATGACTTCAGTTGTCCAACATTCATATTTCATACAGCCTATATTTTCATTATTAGTTCTTTGGATCCATAATATATACTCATAATAGTATCAAACAATAAAGCAAATGACATATTGCAATGGGAAAATCTGCCACACAAGGTTTCTTTAGAGTACTGAAGAATAAGCATATTCACTTAAGGAACTGGCTCCTGGACAATGCCATTATATTTTCATTCATCTCATATACATATGAATGTTGGATAATAAATGGAAAAATAATTGATACATTTAAAGTATGGTGTTGGTGAAGAATACTGAAAGTACTATGCACTGTGATTCAAACCAAAAAAAAAAAAAAAACCTCTCAGACAGAATAATTATAACTAAAGATGGTGAGACTTTATCTCAAGTATTTTGGACATTTTATCAGGAAAGACAAATACTTGGAAAAGGGCAACATGCTCGATAAAATAGAAAATCAAATAAAAGAGAAAAACCCTCAAAGAAATGAGTTGATACAATGGTTGAAACAATGGGCTGAAGCATAATGATAATTTTAAGAATGGCACAGTTTAAAAAAAACAATAATTTATGTACAGCAGGATTTTGTTCTGTTGTACACAAGGTTCTTATGTATCCAAACAAATTTCAGAGGACCTAATAACAGCAAGAAAATAATTCTCAATGGACATTTGTGAGTCTTGCTTATCATTGTGAGGCCTGTTCTTACAGTAAGTTAAATTGTATGATTTTGTAATCCCACCAGTGCATACATAGCCTAGATAAATTAGATCAATAGTGTGAATAGATACATGAAAGCAATGTTTACAATCACAAAACGAAGATGGAAGCAATGTAATACTCCACCAATCAACTCATAGACTAAACTTTGTGGTGCGTGAATACAAAGGAATAACATGAACATTTAAAAAATTGCAAAGAATTTGCCAATCATTTTATAACATACATGATCCAGTAGGACATTATGCTGAGTGAATAGAGACTTATTGTGTGGAATCAGTATTATTAGAAGTCAACCAAAATATTAAAAAGAACTAAAAACATTTTATTTGATGATTGCCAAGGATGCGAGAGGGAGAGAGAGTGAATCACTAATTAAAGAGGAGACACATATTAGCTTTCATAAAGGAAAAGGCAATACAAAGTAAGAAAGAAGTTTACAACCACCCATTGTGTGGGCCAACAGTTCAAGTTTGTGGATCCAAAATATCCCTAAACAACTACAAGGGATTTTGACATAATCAACCAGGGGGCCTTCAGAGGTAGCATAATTTGTGGGAAAATAGGACATTTTATGTATTTATGATTCCTCCTGAAACTCAAGCCCTCTGTTAAAATACTGTGCTAATGCTGACTAACAATAATTACTATTAATAATAATTAATAGTAATGAGGCATTTTTTTCATATAACACATTTGGCACTAGTGTTTCAATTACCCACTCAGTCAAGATATTATTATATTTAATATGTATGGAATCATACACTAAAGAAACTAATATTGAGCAAGCACACCTTTATAAAAGTCAATTTGATGGGCATTATAGACAAGAAATAATCTAATAAATTAATTTTGCCATTGTAAAATTAATAAAAATTTCAAAAGACGCATATAACTTTGGATAATTTAAACAGAGATGTCTTTATGTGAAGGTGTTAATTAAGCTGAAACAGAACCTTGAGGGGAAACAAATGGCAACACTGCTTCATATGAAAAGTAGATTTAATTTTTGTGCATCCAGAAATATTCCTAAACAGTGAAAAAATAATCGTGAACAATTAGTAAAGGCAGTGCAACCAGATTTTATGGGGAAGGGGCTAAAAATTATATGCATTTACTTAATCTATTTTTCATTCAAGGATTACTTGATCAATTTAATAAATCAATTCTGGAATAATATTTCAGCCTTCTACTTTTGAAAATCTCATCAATAATTATGATAACAAATGTAAATGCAATGATGTGAGAAAGATATTGCTTTGGTTCTGTGATACAAATGTTTGACCCAGTGGAAGAGGTTAGTTTCCTTAGCTATGGGGGAATGAAAGTTGGGCTAAGATCTCTAAAATAATTAGTAATTACTCAGATCTATTTACAAACTACCAAATTACCGTGCTAGAGTCAGCCTGACTTGCAGTGATGCTATAGTATAAAGTCCCTGTGGATGTCTAAGGCTGACAACATTTACATTTAAAGAATGCGTCTCCTGATGAGAAGCAGCTGCAATGGCCTCGGGAAAGGCGATTTACAAAATTGAAAGACATCGTTACATAGAGAATTTATGGTGGAGAAAAACCTCGACAGCACAATAAATACAGAGATAGCCAGGGAGGCTAGAAAGAGTAGAGGCCATAACTGAAGCAAACTCACTGCCATGGAGTCAGTAGTGGCATTATAGTGACACATCGTGGGTTTCTGAGATCATTAGATCCTGATTGGTGACTTTGTACAGGGCACCATGAGGGTTAGATCCCAGCCCTTACAGAACCACTACTCCAATGAGTAGAAAAGGAAAGTTTAACCTGCAGTGAATGCTAAGGGAGAGGGGACAGACCATCAGAGTCAACTAGAACAAGCTAGAGAGATGCATCTTCCTCATAAAAACAATAATCTTTGAACGGGAGCGGGGTTCATTTGTCCTGATGACTGTTATACAACACCCAAAACATGGACAAAAGACTAGAAAAGTGCCATATATATCGGTAGAAAGCTAATGATAATTGTAGACTAATGCTAAGGGGATGACACATGTCTTGGGGAAAGATGTTAGATTTAGATTCCTGTTAAGTATATTTGGGGGGGGGCATCACTGCCCTCTGGTGGCCATGGGCGCTACCCAGGGCCGCTCCTGAGAGCCGCCACTGGATTTGAACCTTCAAGCCCACAGGCAGCATTCCCGCACTCAACCACTTACGCCACCGGGGCTTAGGCCCCTGTTAAGTATATTTGATGGCAGATATAGTAGACAGGAAAAATGACCTCATGATTATGACTTAAAATTGGTGACTGGAATATTTCTTGAGATATTGCTGGACACTATCTGAAAGATGTTCCATTTGAATTACTTGTCACACATCCCAGTAGAAATACCTAAGCTCACTTTATTTCTTTTATGTGAACAGGCTCAAAAGCAGTGAATTTTCTGTTCAAAAGTCACTGCCATGTATAGACAAAATGAAAAAATCCATGGCATGAGAAAGATTTTATATCTCAAGGTAAAAAAATCAACCAACATATGCTAACAGAGATAAAACAACAAAACAATTGGTATGTATGCCTGGAGGTTGTGGATATCAAAGAGAAGACAAGAGTAAAGCATTTTTTACTGTACATAGAAAATAATTTTCCTATTAAGAGAAATAATGATTTAACTTAAATGTCAACATTATTTCTAGAACTTACATTATATATTTAGTTACTATTTATAAATCTGTTTAAAACCTACTGAACCAGATGACCATTTTGAGCTTCAAGGATTGGGTTTATAATGAAGAATTATCTATTTAGGATATTGTATTATGAATAGGATTCCTTGTTGCTGCAAGTATTCTAAAATGGTGGAAAAGACATATGATCCAGATATGATACATTTTTTTTTTGCCTATTAAATGAAAACATTCATTTGCATGGAGATTTTAGGCCAAAATTCCATGTAAGTCCCTGTGTTGCATTAAGGGTGATACAGTGGAAGCAAGATAACAATGTGATTTAATGACCACTTAACTGAAATACCACATCGAACTATATTGTCATATAGCTTATGCTATCTCAATGTTCCAGGAATTAAAAATCTAGACAATAAGAATGATAGCAAATTACAATAAAATCAGGAGAAACAAAAGGAATACTATACTTCACATTATCTTGTGCATTTTGCCAAAGAGATATTGTCAGCCTGAGACCTATAAAATCAATAACAATCCATTGATAAGAAGGGTGTGAAGAAGAAACAGACAAATTTGTGCAAAACTGTGCAGGCATGCAGAATAGTATGAATTTGGAAAATGTGTATCACACAGAATGTGTGAATTCAAAGAGATGACAGGGTTTAATTCTACACAGTGAGAACTTGTGTAGGGATGCACACGCCTGAGCTGCTAGGTTGGACAGACCTTCAACCTATTGTGCTGGAACCATTTCAGACTTGGAGTGAGATCCAACAGGGCAAGAAAGCACTTACCTACCCAGCCACCTGTGTTTCTTCTTTGGATTTTCCACTCCATAAAATGTGGTGCCTGTTGAGTTTTTCAAACACTATGACAGTGCTTGTGTTTTTAAAAGGCCATGTCTATGTATGTTTCTAAAAATTGAGCATAGAAAAGTATTATTTAAATATTCTCTTTAAATATTTCCATTAAGGTACCCATGATGATGGAGGAAACAGAATCATTCCCTTGGATGGGAGCATTCAGCTGGTGGAATTCAGCAGTCTGCTGGTGGAAAAGTGGAGCCAAGTTTTTAACTATGAAAGAGTAATTCTAGAAAATCTTACATTTTGCTGCATAAAATTATGTATATAGTCATTCATTAAAGTTAGTTCTCTGTTTCCCCCTATAAAAAATTGTTCTGAATGAAGAAGAAAAATCAAAACAAAAACTGAACTTCTCCTTTGGCACATTTCCCAGTTTGAAAAGCAAGTCTGTCCAATTGTCTTGACCAACAGAAGAAGATGTATTCTTAGAATCTTGGTAGAGAAGTCTGCATGATGAAGGATATATAGAGAAATGAAACAAATATATATATATATATATGACAAAGTAGAAACAAGAAAAACCACAACCATTTTTCTACAATATTAAGAGGTGAAAAATTGTGCAAGAATGTTTTTCTGACTTAAGTAATGTGTTTGTAAATTCATATGCCTTGTGAGAAAAAATCATTTAAAATCTTTTCTTATAAGCTATTTTTTTACTTATGGCCATTTTTCTAAATTTCACATGTAAAGGTATCTTTCTTTAGAGCACATATCACATTGTGAAATTGTCTTGTTGTTATATATTAAGTTTGCATTTCAAATAATTTTAGACTTAAACGTGAGGAATATATAAATAGTGTTTTGCTCCAAATACTGAAATAATAAGTGCATGGCAAAAGACCTACTATATTTTACTTCCTTTTCCTCAGAATTAGAAGATATATTGAGATGTACTAAGACATCTACTTTTCATTTGTTGATCATCACCTTAAAAAGCATTCCACATTTGCAGCCATAAAATATCCAGTATCTGCACATTAATGATATATGTCTGATAGTAACAAAACTCAAAGAATGAGGTGAGAGTTAATTGCTTGTTGTGGTTAAAATTATATGTCAACATGGCTGGGCCATTGTTGTCAGGAGGTTGACAGTTATGTTATTTACTTTATAGTTAATGGTGCAATTTGGCAATTATCTAATGACTAAATTTCATTTTATAAGCTAATGTTTTTTGGTTTGTTTTTTTTTTTGGTTTTTGGGGCATTACTGCTCTCCGGTTGTGGGAGTAGGAGCCCCAGCCCCACTGCTGGAATTGAACCCCTGTCCCAGTGAGCCGCAGTCCCGCGCACAACCCTACACCACCGGGGCTCAGCCCAACTGAATTTTATACACAAATACTATCCTATTGCACACAGCATTTTCCATTCAAGACATGTTGAACTGTTATTTTTAAGCGATGAATGCATTCCACTTGAATTTGTAATTCCAGCCACACTTAATCATTTGACTGACTGGTTCAAAATATCCAATACAAGTCTATGTCAGCTAAGAAATGCTTAGGAGATTGAACATTATGTCTTCCATTTAATGTCTCATGACTTTGAATTTTCCATGGTTTGTTCTTGGTACTTTCCACATTCTTATTTAAATATGTATGTATTTATTATTAATTGGGGGTTAATACATATATCAGAGCATTCCATAATTCAATAATAACAACCAGAATTGTAAAATTACAACCATAATAATTTTATAAACACTGTTTTTCTTCCTGGATTCCTTGACATTGTCTTTTCTTTACCCCCTGTGATAGGTACGTTTGTGGTGCCAACATGGCCAATGATGACAGGCAAGTTTGTTGTGCTAACATGGCCAATGAACCCATGTGAGATTCATTGATGGGCGGAGAAATAAATCATTTGACAAGTCTCACCTTACTCTCTTGCAAATGGATTTTCAGACCAATGTTCAGCCTGCTGCCTTCCTTGTTCTGTGCCTCCATATGCAAGCTACACTAGCTGTGGGACACCTAATCTGTGAACTGTGTTGCTGTAAGCTGTGGTTCCTTCAAGGCAGGTTTCACCACGCTACTGGAATATACATTGCTTGAGCTGGGGACTGTTGAACTCTGTCTCTGACTGACTGTTAGTGACCTACCTTGCTGCTTGCCTGTGGCCAGATAGCCTGCATTGCTCTACAGAGGATTACCAGGCATCCCTCAAGATTTGAAGCACTGCCAGTCTCACAGCCGTCTTACACAAGTGAGTTGTACTGAACTATTCAACTGCTCTATAAATTAATATAAAATAATTATATATATATATATATATATATATATATATATATATATATATATAATTATTAGTGTCCTGGTTGTGTTCTCTAGAGAACCCTGTATAATACAATTGGTACCAGGAGTGGTTGTAGAGAAATAAAATCAAAAGATGTGGGCTTTTTAAATTGACTCTCCAGCCTATACCTATAAGCATAGAAGAGTCTGCCACTCTTGTTAATCCATGGTGTGAACTAGGAAAGCTAATATCTAATGTAACCCCACCAGAAGGTGGGGTAATAGTTAAAGGAAAGACTTTGGGTTACCATGTTTTACATTTTCTAGTAGTTTTGTTAGGATGGTATGGTGGTTGTGTACTTGATGTCATTTTCATGATTGGAAGTGTAAGGTGGAGTCTAACCTGTCAATCTGGATATAGCCAATGATGCCTTTGTGTGGGCATTGCTTTTTCCTGAGAATTCCAGGAAGTCTCGTGATATTTCCCAATTGGAGAAGAGAGACTTGACTCATTTCTTTGGAGATGAACTACTGAAAAGATGAGATGACAACATGCTGATCCGATCAAGATACCTGGAAACTGAAGGAGCTGGAGGAGATGTCACATGGGATTACCCTGATGGAACCAAACCTCTGGGGCTGAAGAAGCCACATAGAGACTCATGCCACTGCTGAGATGCTTCTCCCATCCCTGGATACTGCTGATGGATCCTGAGCCCTGGAAATGAGCAGGCTTGGGGAGACCCCTGCCAGCTATGGGATGCTTCTACTACCACTGTGTACACAAGACTGTATCCACTGGCTTATGATTGTCCTGGTATCATTGCATGTGCTTCGTGAGTTGGAAGGAGACTTTATAGATTGGTAGCAGACATGGGGACTAATATCGGACATATGACCTTGTATTGGACTGGGTTGATATGCTTTCTCAATGTCCCATTCCTCTTGTATACAAACCTTTTCCTGTATATCCATATGCATGCTTATGAACTTGTGTCCCTAGTATACCCAGACTAACAGATGGCAAGTAGAGGGAAGCTGGTTGGCTGGTCCTCCTTACAATGGAAAGTGAGATTAAAGAGAGGGATGGCCTCAGGTCCTCAGAAGCAAGCCTCGGATGCTGACTTACAGACTTAAAAGCTTCTGCCTGCGCTACAAAGGAGAGACTTCTCACCTCTAATAACAGAGCTGACATTGCTGAGAACCAGTTCTAGAGTCTTCTTATATGAGTGGTTGAATTACAACATCAGCTGAATTGAAGACCTAGAGCGTTTCTGATGCCAAAGTGAGGGAACTGATTGGAAAAAGCTGGGACACTGAAACATGGAACGGGGACATATGGACTGATGATCCAGAAGAAGAGGCTATGGAATCCCTAGAAATAATTAAGCCAGCTCAGTAAATAGATCCATCCCTCCCAGCTGAAGGTATTAATGCACTGTCAACAAAACAACCTGCAACCTATCCAAAGTGAAATGTCAGGTGGGCCTGCATCAGACATTGCCTGAGGTAGATGCCTGACAAAAGAGTACTGAGGACACCCAGGAAACACCCTCACCACCCATTATTTCCTGTAGACCTTGCAGTAGAATTAAGGTTTCGATAGGTCCTTAAAGGTGAGGTTGAGATGATTACACAAGAAGCATGCTATACTCACAAAGCAGAAGCCTGGGGAATATCCCTGGCAATGGTAATTAAAGGTGTGGGATACTGGTCTAAAAACATAATATTAGACCTGACTGAACTTCTGGATATGGGGCTCCTAAGAACAGAATCATCTTTCAATGTCTCCGCAAGAGAGGCTAAGAAAGAATCTAACTTCTTATTTGGTTGGGTCACTGAAGGCCTAGATTAGACCAACTTGAGGTTCCTGACCTACCTTGGTACACTGAAAGATGTAGGAAAGGATCTATCAAGATAGTCCCAGAGATCCCAAAAGGGCATGTCCTGAGGACATACCCTTCATTAAAAGCATAATGAATAAGTGTGCAAAGTATCTTCATCTGCTTTCAAGGCTGATGACGTCTTATGTAAGGCCCTAAGCATCATTGTCTTGTATTCTTGATCTGGCAATTCAAGGGTTTCTTCTTCTGTTTATTCCATTGGGGTTTGATAAGCTGCAGTAGTTGACTTTTGTTCAACTATTGTCCAATCAGGAGGACTCTACAAGGATGATTCTATATCAGCACTGTCTTCCATGTTCTTATTTTTAATGAATGTTTATAATGGCTTCTTTCCAGTTTTAAACTTTTCTCATCATCATAGTAAGGGCCCTATAGCTTTAGTCCATTCATATCAATAAGGACCCCTCTACTTTAAGGAGGTAGCTCTTCTGATGTTGGATTTTGAGTGTCTTCCAACCTGGAACTGTATTGGACAAAGTTCTCTGTCATTTATAAGCTTTTCAGGGGCTCTCCTCAAAATTCACACTATGAAGTTGATCCCAACTCAAGGTAGAACAGGTGTCTGAGACTAACTCCTTAGGGAGCAAAAACTTTTATCAATTTGTGGAAGATTAGCTGATAGTTTTGAAATCCTTACCATATGGTTAGCAACAAAAATGGACATCCTACTTGATTCTTCCTCTTTCTAATCTATTCTTCCTCTGGAAATTCCACTGAAGCATGCTAACTTGCCATGGGTGACAGTATCGATGCTAGTGGCAGTTTCCAGCCTCTGAGCAACATGCAAGTCACCACAGTAGAACACAATGGCTGACAAATTGTATGGCGAATGTTCGACTCCCCTCTCCAGCCCCCAATCAATCTTAAGCTCCCCTGTCTATTGATCTATGTGCTTTATGCTTGTGTATGCTCACAGGTCTTATGGAAGAATTGCACCAATTATTAGTTTACCATTGTGGTGTCAATACATCAACATTCAACACAATAACCTTCACATCATATTGAGTCATTGAAATGCTTCTAACTTCTTTGTGTTCCAAATCAATTCTTTTGTGATCAATTTCTTTTGTTTGTCTTAAGATTGTTTTTCTTTCTACCACTGTTCTCTATACCAGAGAACACAAAATATCTTGGATGTATACTTGTGTGCTTCTGTGTATAGACACATTTGAGCAATGGTGGGAGGGATCATATAGCTACGTAATTGTAAGGAATAACTTCATAGTTCCTTAAAATCCACATGGTTTCAAGTTATTGAGCCATGTAACATCATTGAACACTGCCATTCTGAGGCAAGTTATCTGTGCAGTGGCTCCAGACTCAGTCCAGGAGAATCTATATTTATTTATTTATTTATTTTTTAGGATAGGAGAGGACTGAGCCCCGGTGGTGCAGTGGTTGTGTGGGGCAGTTCAAATCCAGCAGCAGCTCTCCAGGAGCACCTACTCCCACCAGAGGGCAGGGATGCCCCCCAAAATGATATAGGGGAAAATACATATACATATACATGTAATATACATATATATTTGTGACCGTTTAACTAACAAGTTATATTTGCCTAAGTGAATAAGTACTATAATTTTAAAATGTTATAGAAGACAATACCAGATATGAAAGCAAACCAAGAGGACATAAAATGTCACTGTAAGGAAGAGCATTGCTTTTTTAAAGTACTATTTGACATTTTAAATTTGAAAGTTTTTTGGAGGTTAAAATCTACAGGAAAAGAAAACAAAGGCAGAGTCACAGTTGCATAAATATTTACAGAAATGGTTCATAAAATTTGTGGTTCCTCAGACTAGAAGCACCACCATAATATAGGAATATATTAGAAATGGGATGCATTAGGCCTTACTCAGACTCATTTTATGAAAAACTAGTAAACCATGATTTAATTAAACCCCTTAAGTAATTACGAAGCATGTTAAAATTTTAAAGTAACTAGTAGCATGACTCGCATGCAGACTGTAAGAAAGTATACAGGTTTGGATATTACACATTAGACAACTTTGGAAATATTTGATGTTTTAAGCTTATAAATGATAAATCTGTATGGTTATTTAAAGATATCTCTGATAAAATCATTTTTTCAGAATAAGTTGATGAACAAGTTGGCATAAAAGCCATCTCATGGCAAATCAATAAGCCTTTTACCTGGTAATATGGATGATGAGTAGGATATAAATATAAAATCCTAGAGATGTAGAATTTTTGAGGTAATTTTTTGTCTTGACAAAATTTTTGAAAACACAATTCTAAAACAAAGAAAACAAAATGTAAAAACACGCAAGCACCTTAGCATGTTATAACATATGGTTTCATAAATCTGCTATGCACTTCCCTACGAGTCAGACGTGGACTTTCTTCTAGTTAGAACAATGTGTTAAACAGCATATTTATAGAACACAAAGCAGAATTGCTGTTTAATTCTTTGTCTTTTTTCGATCTGTGGTGATGAATTATGAATATTCTGGTGTGTGTTATCATAAGGTAATATCCACTCTTGTAATATTTAAATGGATTACCATTACTTTCTCTTAGTGGAAGTATGGTTAATGCAGCCGCTCAACCAAGAAATATGTTACTCTAACATTTTCATCAAATTCAGTAGTGCAAGCGCTACCTGGTAAAATGAGGTAGGCTAGAGGAAGAAAACAAGTCATAATTAACCCTTCTCCCAACAGCCTATTTGTAAAAATGCATTTTGATGATTTATAAGAAACGAGTTAGCCATATATTGACAGTACAATCAAAGGACATGTTTGCATTTCATAAGTATAATGTTTTTAGAGACAAGAGATGGAGCAAGGTTATTTATGAATAGATTTTATTTGGAAGTAAGGAGACCTACAGAGATCAAATGCAGTGAAGTGAAAAGAATTAGGGGTTTTGCACGGGAAGAGGTCAGAGCCTATCCACGGTCTGAAACCAGAGAGCTAGCTGAGGGAGGGAGAGAGATTAGAATTAAAAAGGCCATAGGGGCTACAGAAAAAGGAAAAAAAGTAGATTGTACCTGTGACGAAATCCAAGTGGAGTTAGGCCAGAATAGAGCTAAAGCACTGAAGCCACCTGGCTGCAGCAGTTAGATGTCAGACAAAGGAAGAACATGGTGGGGAGGGCAGGTAGGTTGGTGGTGGGGTGGGGAAGCCTTTGATAGGGTGTTGAAGGGGAGAATACCAGAGTATCCAGAACAAAGAAAATTCCCAAATAAAACCACAAACAAAGTTAAGATCAACCAAACAATAGCAACAGCAGAAAGCAAGAAAAAAATAAAAATAACAAAAAGAAAGTCACTGGCAAAAGTGGAAAAGCTCGTATTACTAGTCTTGATGGATCATCTATCCTGTTTCCCATGTCTCCAACTTCACTGTACATCTCCTGGTCTAGCTGGATTTAGGTAGTACAATTGAGGTCATGATAGTGGGTGGGAGGCAGCATGAGAACTAGGGGAGGGTTGCATATTTCATAGCTCCTTCCCTGTATCTTACATGGCTCATCTCCTCCTTGTAACCTCTCCGCAAAAGAATGCCACCTCACCTATTGATGGGCTTTGGGTCCCCAACCTGTACCCCCCTCATTAATAATAATATAATTTTAGCTCATTGATGCCTGACACCAGATCCCTTCACCACCTCATGATCTCACAGGCTGGTGTGCTTCTTCCGTGTGGGCTTTATTGCTTCTGAGCTGAATGGCCGCTTGTTTACTCAAGCTTTTAAGTCCCCAGACACTATATCTTTTGGTAGCCAGGCACCATCAGCTTTCTTCACCACATTTGCTTATGCACACATTTGTCCTCAGCGATCATATCAGGAAAGTTACCAGGCAATGTTGTGCTTTTGAGTTCTTGAAGCCTGATATCTCATCCCTTTGACACCTCATGTTTCCACAAGCTAGTGCGCTTCTTCCATGTGGGCTTTGTTGCTGCTGAGCTAGATGGCTGCTTGTTTACTTTCAAGCCTTTAAGTCCCCAGACACGCCATCTTTTGATAGCCGGGCACCATCAGCTTTCTTCACCACCTTTGCTTATGCACACATTTGTCTTCAGTGATCATGTCGGAAAGGTGAGCATCTTGGAATGCGAATTTAATAGAACAAAGTGTTCTTGAACCGAGGAGATACTTGAGTGGAGGTCCAATGCCCATCTGTTGTCCTACTACTAACCCTATAAGTATACACATTAATCTCTTTCCCCATCCTCACTTATAAATATATCCCTATGTACTTACCTGTATTGGAACCTCTTTAAATGTTCATTATCCCCCAGTTCCTTCCTCTATTTCCATTTGCTTCCCTCTTGTCCCACTACAATGCTTACTCTCCATTTGGGTTTCAGTATTTTCTCTCTGTTACATTAGTCTTAATCAATCCCTATTGGCCTTCTCTCACCCACCTTGTCCCTGCATTTATATCAATTGTTTTTCCCTTTTACTTGGGCTGGTCAACATCCTCCCCCTCTTCAATGTCCCCTACCCTGGAGGCATCAGTCCTGTCATTTTTGCCTCCAACCTCTTTGTCCAGTCTATCTTGTCTAGATAGACCTGTAGCGGTAACAACATGTACAAGAAAGGTCTCCTAAAATGGAGCAACTTAAGTAAATAAAACAATGATAAGGAGGAATAGAAAGGGAGAACCAACTTCAGGAACCTACACGTAGCCCCCTCTCTGGGGCACGGACAACAGGGCCGTGAGCATTGAGACACATTGTACAGTGTACAGGATGAAAAAAATAATATGTAAATTACTAAGGGTTCAAGGGGAAGTGGGGGAGGAAGGGTAATATAGGGAGCTGATAATGGGAGCCTGAAGGGAGGGAGAATGTTTTGAGAGAGATGATGGCAATGGGTGTGTAAAAGTGGCCTGCATACAACTGATGTTATTGGGATTTTGATGGGAGTTGTATGGGCCCCCAATAAAATGATTCATTAAAAAAAGGGGGGGAAGGGAAAGGGAAGTTGTTTTCTTTTTTTTTTTTTTAAAGAGGAGCTTGTACCAAGGGTTCAACTGGAAAATGTTTGGAAATGTATGTGGCAATGTGTGTGCAAATGTGCTTGATACAAATAATGTACTGAATGTTGTAGTAGCTGTAAGAGCCCTCAATAAAATTAAAAAGAAAAAAAAAAGAATACTAGGAGGGGAAGGGAAGGTGGTCAGGTAGTAAGGAGGCATATAGTTTTCCTCCCAAGTGGATGGGCAACAGAAAAGTGGGTGAAGAGAGACAGTGGTTGGTGAAAGACATAAAAAATAAGAATAATTTATAAATTATCATTTGTTCATGAGGGAGGGAGGGTGGGGCAGCTTGGGAAAAAGAGAGGAGCTGATAACAAGGGCTCAAGTAGAAAGAAAATGTTTTGTAAAAGATGATGAAAACGTATGTACAGATGTGCTTGACACAATGGATATATGTATGGATTGTGATAATAGGTGTAAAGCCTCCAATACAATAATTTTTTTTTAAAAAATCCTAAAAAAAAAAAAAAAGGAAAAGCTTGGGGCTGGGTCCTGGTGCCATAAGTGGTTGAGTGCTGGACTGCAGCCTGTGGGATTGGTGGTTCAAATCCAGCAGTGGCTCTCAGGAGCTCCCATGACCACCAGAAGACTTTGATGCCCAAAAAACAAAACAAAACAAAAACAGTGGAAAAGCTTGTAGATAATTCAAGTTCTGTTTATTGGCCTTTAAGGACGTTTTCCAGTTGAGCTTGATGGGGTACCACACTCTGTCTCCTAAGTCTATTTCTGGTGTAACCTGGGGGGGAGGGGGGAGGTTTACATGACCCTGCTCACCTGCTGTTCTGCTGCAATCTCTCAGGTGCTAGCCCTAGCGTGATGGGGCCAGACTGTTCACTATACCCCCACTATGTCTCCAGTGCTGTTCCCTGCATCGCTATGGATCAGTGAGGGATGCCTTGTCCCATGTGGGGTCAGCCCTATGGTCCTCCCTGTGCATCTCTGTTGCGAGCAGGAACATTGTCCTTGGGGCTTGGTGGGTCATGATGTCCTCTTCTCTCTCCCCATCCCTTTGCATTTCTCCTCCGTGGTCTAAAGTGCCTTTCTGTCCAAGCTGTGGCACCAGTGCACTCCTCTGAAGTGCATTAGTCTGAGGGGGGTGGTGAGTTGTTAACATGGTCAGGATTGAGGCGGGTGCTGCAGATCTCTCTATTGGTTCCCTGGTACATGCTGGTATGATGCATTCGTGTCTTGGTGCATCGGGTTGAAGCCTGGTCTCTTTTCTTTGGGCTGTTTTATTTGGTTTTGCATGTTCTTTGCACATATTAATGTATCTGCATGTCTATCTAAAATGGGAGGGATAAATAATTCAGAGTGGAAAAGAACAGGAACAATGATTCTGGGAGATATGGGAGAAGGGAAGGCGGGAGAAAGGATATGAGTGGATGGGTGGGGGTAACCCAGGGACAAAGGAAGAACAAGTGAACTAAAATCAATGGAAGGAAGGTCATAGGATTCCTAGTGAGGCTAAATCATGGGCAGTGAGCAATTACTAAACCTGAATGAAGGCTAAGCATGATGGTGGGGCAAGAGGGAAGTAAAAAAGGAAATGGAGGAAAGAACAAGGAGGTAAAGGACATTTATAAAGGCCTAAATACAGGCATTTATACACACATACACATATATACAAACACGCAAGCATGTAGAGAGGGAGAGAGAGAGAGAGAGAAAGAGAAGGGAATAGAGCTATGCAGTCATATCTATATGTTAAGAATTAAGGTTGCAGATGGACACTGGGCCTCAACTCAAGTACTCCACTAACACAAGAATACTTTGTTCTAACAATCTGGCATTCTGTCATGCGTACCTTCCTGACACAATCACTGAAGACAAAATGGGTTCTTAAGCAAATGTGATGAAGAAAGCTGATGGTACCCAGCTATAAAAATTATAGCATCTGAAGTCTTAAAAGCTTCAAGACAAACAAGAGGCCATCCAGCTCAGAAGCAGCAAAGCACACATGGAAGTAGCACATGATCCTGGTAATCATGAGATTCTGATGGGATCAGGTATCAGGCATCTAAGATCCAGACTAAAACCATGCCCAATGTGAATGAGGCAGGGCATGGAGTGAAGATCCAATGCCCATCTGTAGACACAGGGCATCCCCTCACAGAGGTGTCACAGGGAAGAGATGAGCCAGTCAGGGTACTGTGTATTACCGATGAAACATAACTTTCCTCTAGCTCTTTGATACTTCCTTCACCTCACTATCATGACCTCAATTCCACCTTACAAACCACATTAGATCAGAGCATGTGCACTGCTACCGAGAAGAGCCTGCAAGCCAGGGAATCCCAGAGAGATAAACCCTTCAGGGACACCAGGAGAGTAGAGATACCAGGAGGATTGAGGAATGGTGGGGGGATTGATCACAAAGATCAATATAGAACCCCCCTACCAGGGGCACCAAAAATGGGATTGTGGGAGAGGGGTGAGAGAGGATTATGTTCAATATGGAAAAGTAATCTATAACTTTTTAAGTATTCATGAGAGAGGGTGAGGAAGGGAGAGGGGGAAGAAATGGAGAACTGATAACAGGTCCCTAAGTAGGAAGAGAATGCTTTGAAAATGATGATGGCAACATATGTGCAAATGGGCTTGACACATTGGAGGAATGTATGGATTGTGATGAGATGTAAGATCCCCCAATAAAAGCATTAAAGAGAAGAAAAGTTCACATATATAAGTCTTTGGGATAGTAACTTTTCTTTTAGACAGGAAGGAACCTACATGCTGTTCTGATTGGGAGTTTCAAATGAGAAAAAGAAAGCTGTTCTTATTAAGGGCAAAGGGATCCCTTTGCACAGGCAGTTGGGGAAGACAAAATGTCCTGTCTCATGGTGGGGACTGAGGTATTGGAGCATGAATTTTGTAATCAGAAACTGAGACTTTTGAAAGTGGCAGGGAGTAGCATCTGTTTCTGGACACAAGAATAAACCTGCCAACTCTTACCATAACTATATTGGATGTCAGGATAATATCCTTTCACCACCATACCTAAAAGATCATAAGTTGAGCAAATAATCTAAAAGAAATGGCCTATATAAAGAAAAATGAAGCACTAGGATTGGAGGAATACTCATTAGCAATCTGTAATATATAGGACATAAATTTCTTTGTAAAAGGTGCTCAAAGGTCAAATTCATACCTTACTCATGAATTGTTCTGCAACTAGACCTGCAAAATTCATCATGATACATAGAGAAAAGATTGTAGTTGTCCAGGATTGCATTGCATTTGCTTCTACAATCTGTACAAAGAAGTGGCAGCCAAGAAGTTAAATTAAATATTGCATTGGGAAAACATGCTGCAAAACATCTCTTAAAAGTGCTCAAAACAAAGAAGCCACCATTTGGGGCTAAGGTAAGCCTGAGCCAACCAATGGTATTTTCAATGGTCTTATATGCATCTGATCTTGACAATGAATAAGGAAGAAAAAGTGCGTCCATTTGAGTTATTTTGTTTGCAAAGGATACACAAAACAACACAGGCCTCCAAAAGATCTGTTTTAGAAGGACAGTTAGAC